>JAAEAF010002241.1:0-174173 GCA_011037195.1 Triatoma infestans
GATAATAAGTTGCCTCGACGAGGCAAGTGAGAAATGATGAAAAATAATTTATCATAACTTGAATATATTAAAAAATCTTGTTTGGAATATCATCGGGCGGACGTGATTAAAAATGGAAAGATTTATTTGGGTTGGCAAAATGCATATATATGTATCGTAGGAATAAAATTTAAAAAATATCAAAGGAAAATATTTCCATCATTGTTTTCTGACACTACTATGTTACTTTTTCGTAAAGTAATAATAATAAAGCCTTGGAAGCAAAGAAATTTCATTTCGTCTCCCAATCCAAAAGTTTAGGTAAAATTATCACCGGCAGTTCAGTGTTATTGAATTTTTTAGATTAAAAAAGAAGGCCCCAAAGATTCTTTGGCTGAAAATTGTTCCGAGAAAATTGGGCAGTTTTCGGGGTGATAAACTCTGTTTCCATCTGATATACATTAAGAACAAGTTTGTTTTAAAATTCTGAGTTTCAATGATATTAGTCAGATGGATCTTGAAATTCCTGGGACATAAAGTCTTCAGTGTTCGTCACCATATTTTTAATTGTGGTAACTCATTTATTTTCTTCTTAAACTTAATTGAAAACGAAATAATATTTTGGAATTGTACTAAATAAAAATCTCATGGTTGTTGTGGTGGTGGGTTCCGCAGAGCTGGAAAGCATCAGAGACATTACCCGTGGTAGCCTACTTCATGTTGTGGTCATCGACCGGTTTCGGGCGTGCGCCCATCTTTAGGATGCGTTTGTCAGACAGTGTGATAACCTGTTAACACAGACTTGCACAGAGCAAATTCAGTTTATACGCTCTGTGTATAGTAAGAGTGTATAAACTGAATTTGCTCTTTGCAAGTCTGTGTTATCACACTGTCTGTCAAACGCATCTTGAAGATGGGCGAACGCCGGAAACCGGTCGATGACCACAACATGAAGCAGGCTACCACGGAAAATGTTTCTGATAAAAATCTCATAGTTGTCAAAGTAATCATGTCAGGTTTTAAGGACGTGAATCAATCATAAAGTTCTATGCACTTAATTTTAAAATTTTATCTACAGTGTTAATGGTATTATTACAAAACATACTTTTTAATTTTGATAAAATTGTACACATGTCCTTGTTGCAGCAGTAAATATGTACCACCATTTTTGTGACTTTTTCAACTTATACGCTTCGCAGCATTTGAACAGCTCACATCCAGATACATTCTCAACTGATGTCCATATACTCATATGGGAAAGCTATAAATATCATTCAAACTTTGGTGAAACTTGGGAAGCATTTACAAGGCATCCTTTATGGGACTTAAACACTTTTAAAGGAAAGACGGTTTGTTTCAAAAATGTGGTATTTCCACTTTTGCCAAGGATGATATTTGGACTCTATTACAATACTCCAATAGTGCGTATTATTTAATTATATGTTTTATTAGTCTTATTACAGTCTCATCAAAACTCTGCAAGGCCTTCCTCTTCTCTTTATTCGCTCCCCTCTGTCCCCGATTAATAAAATCTTTTGTATATTCTTCCTTCGTCGGTTCTCTGTTAGCGTCCTAACCAGCTAGTTTGGGCCCAATTTTCTCCCAGTGCTATTAATCCTCTCTAATGGTTGTGAGTCAATATGAAGGCCGTAAGAGGTACTTTCGAAAAGCGTTTACGGATAGGACAATCTGTTCCGACCTTTGCAGGAGTGGGTACACTCTAAAACTTGATAGATTAGACGTGAAACTCGCATGGATGGATCCACTTATCCCAAAAGCCTATGATGCCTTCAGAAAGACGATGCCCGGGTTCATCGCAGAACAACCTAGCTTGATAATAATAAGAATTCGTGCTGTATCTTCAATTTATGCTTATATTGAAATGCAAAGCGGGCATACACTTTAGGTGGAAAAGCCTACGATTAGTAAAGTTTCCCCTCTGTTAATTCATCCAGTTCATTATTCGCCCTAAGTCTCCATTTATCTGTTTCAAATTCTGTTCTCTTAAGTTGAAATTTGAGTTTTATTTGTAATTTTCATTATTATCCAGATCTCCGCCACAAAATGTAATTTAACCTTAATTTTCATAGCACCATTTTAATTTCTCTAATCTGTTTTTAGAGGAGTTTCGCTTTTGCTAGGGAATTTAGGTCGACTTTTTTTTTTTTCAAATATTCTTACTGATAAGCCCAGAATATTATTGCCAAATGTAGGGAGTTCAAATCTTAATAGGAAATATTCCAAGGGTTTTCAAACATCGTGTCCTGAAAAAGAGCCTGGAAGTAAAATTCCTCATAGTCACATAGCTTTTCATCACGAGATTGGGATTTCCTCCTCTATCTCAAAACTCTACTAAAGCGTTGCTATATCCAAAGAGTCGGTGTCCAGATTGACAAACGACGCTATACCCTCGAATGAGTATAATCACTCCAAGCTACTTTTTTTAAAACAAAAAAAAAAATATAGGTTGATCAATTTTGTTGGGACTCTTTCGTTATCGCCATTTTAGAACACATCGCTTTTGGGATTACTAACACCTATTAATGGCGAGAGGAGCATTTTTTGAGATATCCTGTTTCTCAACAGATATCCTGTTTTTTTTTTTGTTTTTTTTTTAACGTAGCTTCGATTGATTATACTCAATTTGGCGGACAGAGCTCTGTACCAGATACATAAAACATTACTTCATATAGAAGATTTATTTAACTTAATTTAATAATAATATGTTAACAAAGTATAGGGAAGAAATGAATCAAAACTACACGCATAAAAACTTATCAATGGTCAGATTTTAAAACCTCGTAAGGTTTTATGGATTTATAAAATATCCTTACATTGTGTGCTAAAAGCTCGCAAGTCTATCTTCACAAATAAGAACACAATTAAGAAATAATGAAACCTTTCTAGACGTTAAGCTATAACTTAAAGCTATAAAAACTGGTAAGTCTGAATTGCAAGTTTTAAGATCTGTTTATTTTATAGATCTGTTTGTTTTATAAGTAAATACTCGTATGCCTGATTGAGAGGTTTGTAACTAATGTGCAAGAAAACAACTAGAATTAAAACCCCGTATGTTGGACTTGCTGGCTTTTAGAAGTTACATTTTCTGCGCGGTTATTTATTCATTGTTATTACACTAAGGAACGTGGTTTCAGTGAGAGCTATGAAATTGTTTAGTAATTACATTTAGCTGTCGATTTTCTATGTTAGTGTTATGTGAAGAATTCTATTAAATTTCAAGTATGTTTTGCCGTAACAATAATAGTTGCGGAAGTAAGATGCTGCAGGTGGAGCTAAATTTGGAAGGTCGAGGTAAGCTTAGTCTGCATTATATTATTTTTCTAAATTTCAAGCAATTATTCATATATTAATGTTATATAAGAAAATTAGAGTATTTGTGAATGTTATTTCAGAAAATATATAGGCCTTGTGGAATCGTCAAGGCTTATTAGTCAAACCATAGGTCTGAATTATGTTTTAGAATGATTTTGCAATTCATTAGACCATTAATTCTTCTCTGAATTATCTATTATAAATGTGTATTGATATAAAAATAAAGTGACTGACATTATATAAATTTTTTCAGAGGAGATATACAGAGGCTCAGAAGGTGAGAATTCTGGAACTATAGAAGAGATTGTTCTCGACTGTTCGCAGGAACTCTTAGATGTAGTGGAGTTTCCGGAAGTGCAAATACAGACGATAAGTAAAATGATAAATTAAAGTAAATAATATCTCTATATAAAGCATTATAAACCGCACTGCTGGTGAAATATATCAGTAACTCAAATCATTTCACCTGCAGCATAATTTCATGGGTACTAACTGTAACTTTTATCGCGTGGGGGCTTGAAGTAATGGTTTATATTCATATAAACATAAATAATATTAAGATTTGGAATTTGTTTCGTATCAAAGTATTTCGAGTTACTTCGGAAACTTAAAGTTAAAATGTTTCTTACATTGGAGTACTTACGCTGTTAAAGAAGATATTGCAATAACTTCAATTTTTCAGATGGAGGAAACGAACGAAATCTACTGATGGAAGAAGTGTGTGAATTTATTACATTGAATGAAGGATCTAAAGAAGAGGCAATAAAAGAAATGGTTTGTATTTCAATAAACAGCTTCCAGAACCAGGAAGCGAGTATAAGGAATGAATCTTCACTTGCAGAATCAGAAGATGAACCCATTCTTAGCAGTAGCTCTGAATATCTGCCCTCTGCAGAAGATGAGGGGACAGAGAGAAGTAAGATGATGGTTATAGAAACTGAACATAGGAATAACAATCTAACTGAAGTAGAACATGATTCAAAACCTAAGAGAAACAGGAAGGGGCATTCTAATCCACTTAAATGTGCGGTCAATACTAACAAAAAGAACAGAGAGAAAGTCCTGAGCTATTTTGGCACAAAGAAATCCGATCAAGGCATATGGTCATACTCAGAACAGATACCAACAAGAAAGCTTAAACCACGCTGCAACTGTTCTTTAAGCAAGAAATCTTCGAAAATAAACTGCCTGGCATTTACTGATGAAGAAGCAGGATATCTTCAAGGACTTTTCTTCTCTTTAGATTGGAAAGAGAAGAAGATATTGTACGTGACTTGATAGTAATGTGAAGGCTGTGAATGACAGGAAACACAGACGACAAAAAAAATGTTTCGAAAAGGAAACGGCCTTTATTCTTCTATTTGAAGAAGGAAAATGGTGAACTTATTCGGGTGTGCAAAGTAATGTTCCTGAGCACTCTTGGCATCAACGAATGGCCAAAAGAGAATAACGCGTATTCAGCAGAATGTAGCACCAGTGCACAAGAAAATGGAAGATGCAGAGAAGAAAAGAAAGATTGCCAAAGAATTCTTGGAAACACTGCCAAAGATGGAATCGCATTATTGTAGGAAAGATACTAATAAGTTATACTTAGAGCCTATTTGGAGATCTTAGGCGAGTGTTTTCATGCAGTATACGGAATTCTGTAAAGCTAAGAATGTTTTTTCTGTGAAAAGTGACACATTCTATGATGTTATGAATGAAATGAGTATAGGCTTATTTCAGCCTAAGAAAGATCAACGTGATACTTGCACTGGTTTCAAGATGGGGAATGTTGAGGAGGAATACTATAAAAATTACCAAGGAAGGAAAGAGGAAGCAAGAAAAAAGAAATCTAGTGACAAAGAAAATGTGAAACTGGTTTACACAATGGATTTACAAGCTTTGTTAAGTCCACGGTTAAAAGCATTAGCACTGTATTATAAAACCAAATTAATGACATTTTACGCTTAAAGAACAAAGATGGATTTTGCTTCCTCTGGGATAAAACATAAGGAGGCTTATCAGACAATGAGTTTGCATCAGTAATCAGTCATTTTATTATCACCAAAGTTTCTTTCGCTTCTCACGATGAAGTCATTCTGTGGAGTGATAGTTGCACCTATCAGAATAGAAATGTATCAGTTTCCAATGCCCTTCTCAAAGCCTCGAATGATAATAATATAACAATAACTCAAAAATATCTAGAGAGAGGCCACACTCAAATGGAGTGTGACGCTTTGCATGCTACCATTGAACGAAAACTTTACATCAAGATATTTACACTCCAGGAGGCTACAATGATGCATGCAAACATGCAAGGCTCAAGCCAAAGCCGTATGAGGTTGAATATCTGGATCATGATTTCTTTCTGTGCTATGACAAATACGGGCCTTATAAATCTATTCGGCCAGAAAATAAGAAAGGGGACCCTGTCGTAACTGATCTGCGAGCTTTAAGTTTGGAAAATTTAGAAAGGTGACACCATAAAATGCAAACTGAAGTTTTCTGACGAATATCGTGTCCTTCCACAAAGAAAAGTAGTTATTTCGAAGTCATTATCTAAACTTCATTCTGCAAGATTGAAAATAAAAAAAGAAAAGTATGACGGTCTTCAAAGAACTAAAAAAAGTTTTGCCCAAAGATTATCATCACTTTTATGACTGTTTGTCTCATTATTAAAGCGTTTTATTTCATTCTATATCAATTCATTTCTAACTTGTGACAATAAATAAATAAGAATTTCAGGAATAATTATAGTGAACGATGTATTTTTATATAATAAATTGGCATTCCTATGCTGAAATTGTATGATTTGTGAATTTTAAAACCTCATTATGTCCCATTAAAGGAGCAGTTGAGAACAATAAAACCTCGTAAGTCTATTGGAATATGAATAAATTGAAATAGGGAGAGGAATTATTGTAATTTCTTAGAGAAGACACTTCCTCTACTGACAGGGAATCATCTTACAAAATGTGAGAAAAAAGAAGCACGTTGATAATAAAGTTTTTTCCTCCTCATGTAAAATTTGTAAAAACAGACATGCGTGGTTTTGAAATCTGATCATAAGCATATGGCATTGAATTTGTTTCATACGCAGTAATTTTGTTTAATGTAATAATTGATGATTTTTTTTTTTTGTTTTTAGGTTTGGGGCTGTGAGAAAAGTGGTCTTTTCCGTTCTTTTTCCCAGCATATTCTTCATCGGTTGAAAATACCACAGCATAAACTGAAAGACACAAGAATTAGAGTTACTTTGTTATCTCGAGACACTTCATATAGAAATATTTTAAATGAAGGCAAACTTATTGCAGCTTTAAAGAACAATTCAGTATATAATGTCCAAAGAGCAAGTATCTTTATGATCTATTGATGGAATTCTCATGTTTCTTTCGTTTTTGATTGGCTATTCAAATGCCTTATAAGGGCATTTTTAATGTATATTTCTGTATTTTTATAACATTAAAGAAGTCAAAAGGGTTATTTAAGTTTCGAAATGTAATAAAATATTTCCTTAATTAGAAACTGTAAATAGAATTTACAATTCTGTAAATAGTCTGTGACTATTTCAATCCAGATTTTGTCATGAAGTTTCTGATCTTTTCATTGCCTGAAATGTATCTAACCATAATTTTTGTGGTTATGGCTGGTTCCGCAAAGCTGGAAAGCATCAGAGATATTTTCCGTGATAGCCTGCTTCTTTTTGTGGTCATCGACCAGTTTCGAGCGTTCGCCCATCATCAGGATGTGTTTGTCAAACAGTGTGATAAAACAGACTTGCACACAGCAAATTCAGTTTATACACTGACTGGTCTTTAAATGTTTTTGTTAAATGCTTAACATTACTCTGTTATCTCGAGCCGCTTTTTTCCCACTAAGGTATCATCCCTCTCCCCCTCTTGACATAGTTAGGCATTTAACAAAAACATCTAAAGACCAGAGAGAGAAAAAACTGAATTTGCTCTGTGCACACACTGTTTGACAAACGCATCCTGATGATGGGCGAACACCCGAAACCGATCGATGACCACAAAAAGAAGCAGGCTATCACGGAAAATATCTCTAATAATCATAATTTGTCTGTAATTGTTGAGTTTTATTATTGCGTTGGCTCTAATTAAATTATTAAATTCTTCATCACTTCACTCTTCTATTATTATTGTATTTTATAGTTCTTTTTAACTGTAGGTTGTTTACAACAAGTATTTGACGTTCAAGAAACAGCTTGAAATCACCCTAAATTCAGATATATTCATAGGAATCCACGGTGCTGGTCTTACACATCTGCTTTTCCTACCAGATTGGGCAGTTATTTTTGAGTTGTAAGAAATCACAGTTACTTTATTGCATTGGTTACAATAATAGTTACTTAGTATACTAAATTTTCAGGTCGCAATGCAATTATCCCCTTTAACAATCTCAATCTAGTATACTAAATGACGTTTTTTACACCATCCATTGTTTTTAAAATTTTAAATTTGTGATGTGTTAATGAATTTTTTGTATCCTTTAGATTAATCTATGTTGATATTAAGTAGCTATTTATATTTTAATAACTGGCAAATATAAAATACCACAATAATAATTAAATTTTTGATTAAACTTGTTTTTTCTAGATATAATTGCGAAGATGAAAGCTGTTATTTAGATCTTGCAAGACTGAGAGGAATTAAGTATATAACTTGGGAAAATAAATCCAAGCTTTACCAACAGGATGAGGTAATTAAATGGTATTAATATACCTTGAAGCTAGAATGGTTGGAGGTATGCATCGCCTAAAATACATGTATTTTTAGCGATCAGGGTGACTTAATGAACCACACTTAAAACTTAAATTTATTATTATATTCGAGAGTTACTTATACTATAGTCAGAGATTCGTGTTTGTGTTCTGCACACTACTAACTACTACGCATTATAGGAACTAATCATACGCTGTCTAAACTAGTGGTTTACTGTTCCGCACTTAGATTGCCAACGTGTCGAGGGAGATTTTTATATTTGTTCTTTCTGATGTTGCTTCTGCTTTGAACTTGTTGCTCTTTGATAGTGGTTGTTTCAACATATTGAATGATACTGAGTAGATTTCTCTTAGCCTTGAATATCCGTTAATATGTTAAAATAAGTGATTTATACTAAGCTATCATCCATAAAGTCATTTAGTCCTCAAATTTGCCAGACTTATAGAAATTACATTTACAAATATCGTAGCATTCATTTTCATACCTTAATCCCTCCCTACCTTATGCTAATTTTTCAACATTTCACTGAATGCTACGTTTGAAATAATTAAGATAGAGACGGATGCAGAAATTTGGTATTTATTTCATTTTGGTTTTAGTAATAAAACGGCTAATTTTTCTTCTTTTTTTTTAAAATATATGAAATATTGTTCAAACAGCAATTCTTAGAGGCAGGTCCTTTCTAAGGAGGCATTTAATTGTAAATCAGTGAACATATTTCGATGTTATTGCAGAAGTAAATATTTTTCATTTACGATTTTATGAGTTTGCCATAATGTTGTATCCTCTGATCCATGTAATGTACAAGTTTCGCTGAACACCAGTTTTCAGTAAAGTCTTTTCATCAGTCAATAAAGAAAGTAAACTTAGTATATGGTGCGCCATATTGTGTACAGTATGTTATTCAGTGATTTCGTTTGTAGGCTACATATAGAAATCCTTATCACAAGCATTTTTTTAGTAATTAGTTTGTTAGGTTAGTCCTTAGGTACATTTCATTTTCATTCATATGTTTATTATAATGAACAAGATTTGTAAAGTATTAAAACCTAAATTATTTCTTACTATAAATAGCCAGTTTTAGTATAAATGTCTAGAAACAAAGTTTAATTTTATATTATTTATTGTTCTAGGGTCATCATCCTGATGGAGGAGCTCATGCTAAATTTACAAATTATAAATTTGATATAAAAGAATTTTTGAGATTGGTTGCCAAAGCAGAAAAACATGTTTTAAAACATAAAGCTTATAAAAAATTTATTAAAGAAAATGTATTTCATGATGAATTGTAAGTTTTAATGCAAATGTACCAAGAATATTTTTTCTAAACTCTATTTGAGAAAAACATTTTCTCATGTACATTCCAGTTGTGTGATCTCCTACATACTATTAATTTTTTATATATGCGTTTTTTAACGTTTTATTCATTAATACATTCCATTTATTTTAATGAAATTGTTTTAATTACATAAATAATCTTTCAATTGCATATGATGTAGCAAAGAAATTCTTAAAACATGTTTTATCGAAGAAATAGAACTATCGAAGTTGAATGGGATCATAAAATTTAACCTTCAGAATGAGATATTGGATTTTTGGGGGAAATAATGAATTCCTAAAATAGAAGATGTTAACAAATTCAGCACTTTGAAATTCAACAAAATTTGATATTCACCAAAATTTCATTTTTATTTTATTTAAATGGATCACATATATAATCCCACAAGCACAAAATTGGTATAATACTAAAGTGGCAATACTAAGTAATTTATCGGCGAAATAAGTTTGAAAGATTAAATTAACGATTCCAGTCAGTATGTTAGATAATAGGAAATAAACTAGGCTATTATAATTTACTGCATTCAAAATACTTGGCGTAAGTAAATCGATGTTTTCTTTCTTCATCTGAAAAGTTACCCTCAGAGCAATTTCAGTAAATATTGACAAGCTAATACCAAATAAAGACATGGTCAACATCCAAGTAATATAAGTTAAATTTGCAAGCCTCCTAGATACATCAAACATGAAATGGAACAATAAGGTTAAAATAAAAAAAATGAATGTCCAAATAAAAGCGTTCAATCCATGACGAACATCATCTATTAATCTTAAATGAGACATGTTCAAAAATTTTCCTTTCGCAACACTAAATAAATATAAGCTAATGTACCCAGGAAGTGAAACTATCCCCTCCTTATTGGCAGAAAACAGGTTGGATCTAGATGAGTCTTCAATAATCCATTTTTCTGTTATGAAATGTAACAATATCTGATGTGAAAAAGATATTAATAATGCCATGCCTAAGACTCTTCTAGGGAATTTGTATATTAGTATCGATGATATTATCTTGACAAATGCAAGAGTGAAGAAGAAATTCCAATGAACACCATACTCAGATATGTGTTTCTGATAATCTAGTGTTTCCAAAGATGCGTAGCGGATAATGCCCAGAAGTATAATTGGTATACTACTCCACAGAGACTTAATGAGAACATTTCTTTGGTCATTCTGTTTTAAAACAATTCCATTGGCAATTATGTAAAAACCAACTCCGGTATCCATTAGTCCATATCCGTAAGTTTCAGTTTTCGCAAATCTTCTAGGAAATATATTAAAATCCACAGCTAATATACAAATTGAAGTCATAATGCTTATAATTGATCTGAAATAAGTTAAATAGGGTCTTGGTTCAATTCTTTTTCTAGGTATGTAGAAAAATGCTTTGGAAGCATTTTTAGAATAATAATACAGAAAAGAAATGTAAGCCACTAACAATAAAGTAACATGAATATAGATGTAATCACTTAATAGTGTAAAGTGTAATACAAGAAAGTAAATAAAGCATATGAACTCCACTATAAATGACACGGCATGTTCCCTTTTATTTGTTGATTTACCTTGAAATAGATAAAACTGAATCAAGCATACAAAATATACCAAAACCGGTCCTGGAGTTATGACCATAATATTCTCCCAAATGGATGTGCCATTATGGTTCTGCATAAAAGATTCATGGAGTTGTCTATAGCCATGTGTCGTGTTCATTTTTCTTGTATTGCGATCTGCATAAATTTTATGTATGAAATTTTGATCAAAAACTATTATCTATGAAACACCTAAGTGTACTATTATCATGTTTACAGAAAGCTCACAATCTTTGTTATCAAAACTAGGTAAAGCAGTTTGAATTGTATTAAAACAAAACATAAACAAACATGGCAGCCACCATCACTAAGCTTGTAACCAATTTAGTACTGGAATACATCGATAATTATGTCTATTTTCTTTAATGTTTCGATATTCTATGTGCTCATCTTGGATTTGAATTTTGGTTATTGAAGACAATACAGAAAAATTTCAGGGATTAAAGCCAAATTTCAATTTATTCTCTACAAAAAGGCAGCTTAGAAAGTTTTTAGAAACAAGGAATTTGTGTTTCATATTAAAAAAAGTTGACAATTTTGGCCGGGCAAGTTTACAGAAAGTGTACTAAAAGAAGTTAAGATACGTAACAAAGAAATACTGAAAATATAAACAATAGTTAGTTTGCCCGTTGTTTATAAAACACACAAAATGTTGGCTGCTTGGGACCAAAAAAAAAACTGGTTGACTTTCAAAGTTTATCTTGACGACCTCTTTCTGACTGTCAATCCAAAACACATTCTTTTTAATACTTGGTATCTTCAATTCTTATCATTCCCGTGTACAGTTTACTTTAGAAATAGAAAAAAAAAAATTCTTTCCTAGGCACTCTAATACTATGACAGCCAGACCAAACATTCACATATAATTGGTACACCAAACCTAATTTCTCCGGCAGACTCCTACCCTTTCAAATCAGCCCTTATATCGTAAAATCAATTCCATAAAAAACTTATACTACTGAGGCATGAACCTGTTTGCACCACCACTTCAGAATGATAGTATCAACAAAATGCATAACATTCTACGACAAAATTATGATCCAAATCACCTCATCCTCAAAAAACATTCGATGAACGAAAAACAACTTTATAAAAAACCACACCCCATACAATGACCAAGCCATCTACATTCCGTTCTTTCATGTACATAAATTCCATTCATACAAAATTACTTCATATCTTAAAATCTGCCATTCCCAATCTCAAAACTGGTCTCTACTTATACAACAAACTCAACAAATTTTATTCTAAATATAGAGACCCCATTGAAACCTATGACCAAACGAATTCTGTTTTCCAGCATACTTTGCACTGCACCAAACTGTACTGCATGTTATATTGGTGAATCTAAACATTACTTACGTAAGACAAAGGACAACATGAACTGAATTTATCTAATAAAAAACCGACAAACAAGAACCGCTCTCAAGAAACATGCAATTACCTTCGCCCATTCCTTTGATATCCATAATGCTTCTAACTTAACCACCTGGTCCAACCACATGAAGGTGCTTCTTCCTGAATCCAACATGAAAAGACCTTTGTAAGCATCTACATGATCAATTACTTAGTATCATCCATTCAGCATGAAAAGACAAGGATTTCATAACTTCTTCCTACAATATTTTTCGCTTTCTTAAAAAAAGTCTCCCCCCTCCCCAGTAAATTACACTCACCAACTTTTACACCTCTCACTCATTTTTCATTTTATTTTTATTCATTTATTTATATTATAAATCACTTATTGATTTGTTTTTCTCTTCTACCCTTCCTCATATTTGTCAACTTATTAAATTTTCTCTTTTCTGTCAATTTTTCTTTGCAAGCATACCTTACTCCGCAACCGACAATAACCTCCTTCTAACATCTCTCTACCGCTCCTTATCAGGTATTGTCTAACTAAATTTTCAATTTTTAATGTTTTTTAAACTTTTAGTGATACATTTTTATTCATTTTTACTTTTGTGTTGGTTAATATTTCCTTTATCCTTCTAATCTATAATGCTTCTATTATTTAACTCTCTGTTGTGTCTAACTGCATATTTGAATTTTTTTTTTCATATAGATCCCGAGGAAGGACAACAAAGATGTCCGAAACGTCGATAAATAAACTTTTATAGTCAAAAAGTTCTTTTCTTTGGCACCAGCCAACCAAATTTTGGTTGATATTTGGTATTTTGTGTGATATACTAAAAATCATTATTTCATTTACTCTGCCAGTATTTTAACGAGCGAAATAAGTCTAGCGGTAGCTTATAGGATATTTATCATATGCTACAATAGAAATATTCTTTACATTCAGAGTAGTTCCAGCTTATTTATAAAGAAATGTTCTTTTTCCTGCAGCAAAATTTCGAATAAAAACATTAATAACAATTACTCTTCTAATTTATTATTCCTGATGCCTTTAGTAACATCTACTATTTATTTGGGCGAGTGTAATTACAGATTTCTTCTAATTCGTAGATTTTAAACAATGAAATTATTTAACGCCAAGCAATAACTTTGTACAAGTATACCAATGAAGTATGCAGTCACATTATATAGAAGATCTAGCTTTGCAAATTTGATGCGAGTGTATGTACGGCTGTAGCGACTTCTCACATCTGCCCATTGTTTAAGCAGGTTTCAAGGTACACCCTTAAAGTTTTTCTACCTTGGCGAGAATCGATCGCCATTGAAGTCCCATACAGAATAGGCAGTGGTGTTAGAATCTACCTCCATAATTTTGCCCGCCACTGTGGAGGGTACACTTCACAATAACTATCTACACCTCTTTCAAAAAAGTTCCCTTCATTACTTTTAATAGATTCGATATTATTTAATTGATCGTATCAAAAGTGGGATCCTACTCACATTGAAAGGGAACCAGAGTTAGTTACGATAAGCAAGAGAGGAGGAAGGCACCTAGTTACGTGATTATGATTTGGTGAAATAGAAATGTATGGTGAATTTCGTGAAATTTGGGGACAATTTCTACCAGGATGGGCGAATGTAAACAATTATTATCCATATGATTGATGGAATAGATGGCTGTGGAAAAAAAAAAAAAATAAACAGAAAAACAATTCAGGATGGTGGTTTTGGAAAGAAAATGTTCGAGTGCAATGATGTGTTCAACTTGATTAATAAATCTGTGTTATTTATTAAAACTTGAATCGTGTGTTGGCTAAATTAACTGAGTTTTTGTAATTCTTGAAAATTAAAGACTTTATACTAGACTATAAACAATCGTTTATAAAACATCACTTTTCTGGATGTACAATTATTGTCCTTCAACAGTAATCTTAATTTTATGATGAGAAGAGTGGCATAATATATAGCCAAGGTTCAAACTTTCTGGCGAAATTAATCCACTAACATCTGCTAGTAACAAAATCACAACTTACTGATCTGTATATCTTATATTGAATTACGCAAATTACAAACGTTGTCTGTTATTAACAAAGCTTGATTATTATTTGTCATCAAGCTTGCTGATGCAAAAATAAATTTTCCTGCGAAACGAAAAATTGACCCTATTTTGTAAATTAACCATTTTGGATTTATATTTAATAATATAAATACAATTTTATTTAATTTTGCCTCTGATAAACATTTATAAAACACTTGAACGAACATATCCTGTATTATTGTCATCCAAACGATCTCTTAAAAATAATAAATCATATGATGCGTTACAATTTGTAAATGTATAATGAATTGAAATGGAACTTGTATAAATTAATATGAAAGAATATATCCAAAATTACTTATAGAGTGAATGATTTAATTTCAAGTGAGTAACAGATTATTTTTACATGATTACTAGTAGTACAGCATCCTAGGTATGGTAAACGCTCACAGAACTTCAGAGAAAACGTTAGTAAATACTAATGATCTACTACATGAAACAATGCAAACAATTTCTAGTAAATCTGACAGTTGCACCGAATTAGATTTTAATACTGGCCCTTATGAAAGCAATTTGAGTGCTGTATCTAGTAGAACTAGTATTCATAATCAACAAGGCAGATCATTTATATCAAATCCTAGTTCAAACCAATTTCAGAAAGATGAGAACCTCGAAAATTTGAATGTGGACGAGCATATATTGGAAAATCTAGAAGAAATTCCACAATTTAGAGATACCGAGAATGATTCTATTCAATCATTTCATGTAGATAGTGAAAGAGTAGTGTTCTCAGCTTTTAAAACTTGTTTTCCTTTTTGTTTTAAAAATAAAAGTTGTTTAAAAATGTAAAAATACTGGTTCTATTTTCTTTGCAAATACTTAAAAGAAAGAAAATAAACAGGCTTGACTTCCCAGCAAAACCCTGTAAGTTTAAATTACAAGTATAGCGCAATGGTCGCTCATTAGCAAAACACATAAATTGCAAATTGATTGTGAAGGAATTTTTTTATGCCTGACGAAGTCTTTTATATAACCTCAAATGTCAATCGATAACGGATCTCATATCATAGGTTTTTCCTCCCTGAATATTACATCAACATCCATTGCTAAATGGTTTTGTTGATGCTGAGGAACTCTAAACATAACCTGAAGAAGCTATCCAGTGTTGTAACACTCCATAAAAAGAAAATATGTCATTTATGGTCTCCTAGTGAAGAAGTCACACAATGACGTTTGAGACGTCTAGGAGGATTGTCAGGAAGTGCTCGGGATAAAAGGCCTTACAGTGGAAAAAAAAATTTTTTTGTTTCTGATTGCTATCTTTAGTTACTTCAAATGTGAAAGCAGTATTGAAATCACTATAAATAGTTTGGAAGGAGACAAAGAGTTGTGACAGGAGACTTCGAAGAATTTTGAATTAAAACGTTTGACCTATTAGTGTTCCACTTGGTAGATCAATATCGGATTAATTATTGTGATGTACTCTGATAGTCTTGGTCTGATATTTAGTAGTCTTTTGAGTTCTCTACAATGTATTCATTTCTTTTCGTTTAATCCATCTAACAGGTATTCACTTAATCTTTTGTAGATGAACAGCCTAAGAATATGATTGATATCAGAGGTTGGGAGAGGATTTGGTTGGAAAGTTTCTTTTTCTTTTTTTTTTTTTTGGGTGTTTTAATAGAAATTACCTTATTGCCAGGAGAGAAAATTAGTTAATGAGAAAAATGCTGGCCTTACATTCATTTATTTTTATTCGACATTAGTTTCATTTTGAGAAGTTTTTGTACATTTCTGAACCAGGATCAGAGAATATGATTGCAATACATGTGCAGAAGTGGAATGGAAGTTTTAAAATTAGGAAGTATATTGCAATCGGTCTAAGAAGCTCCCCTGAGCGACACCCACCTCTGCTTGCGGCAAGTATACAGAAGGGTCAAACTCTATCTGAAAATTATGCTCGTAAAGTACAGTTTTGATAATGAGTTAATCTGCAAATGAAAAGATGCTCTTGAGCATCTTTTTGAGACATCCCATCGAGGAAGATAATACATGGTTATGTCTAAATACAAATTGTAAACCTCAGTGTTTCATTTCAAATGAATATATCTGAATAAATGAATATATCTATATGTGTTTCAATAATAATTTTGTTGATTTATCTCTATCAAGTAATAAAATGTACCTTAATAAGAATAGTATAACGAAGAAAAGGTTTATAAGGGAGGGGAAGTAATTGTAACATGTTTCGTTTATCTGTTGGCTACACTGCTTTCCTTGTTTCACCATTAACTTGAACATTAATCTTGTATTTGTGACGGTATAGAAAGTGTATATTGTACACAAAGTCAGCTGTAGTTACGATGATTAACTTAACCAATTTTTTTTTTCTGTTCGCTTTGAAAGATTTTTGTAACGTCAGATTTTCGGTGTAGGGTCCTATATAAATGAAATTAGATATTTAAACCGGAGTAATGAAACTATTTAAACTTCCAATAATAATATTTGAGAGGAACTGAAGTGTAACTTCAATATGGACATAAACGACACTATATTTAATGGAGGTAATGATTTGCATTTAGAACAGAACGTAACTGATGATACAAATTTAAGTTCAACAAAAAGTTGTCAGACAAGAGTGGTACTAGAAGAAGGCTCGGAATTAAATTTTAAAGAAGGTAAACCATGTTTTAGTGTTGTAATAATTATTTTGTTTTGAAACTGGTAAAATTGAAACTGATCTCCCATCCTTTTAGTCCCTGAATCTGGTGAGCTTAAAGAGAAAGGCAGAGAGATAGAAGAATATGTGAATGGGGATAATATATCTGTGGAAAGGCTCAGAGAATATGCTTTAAGTGAAGGAGGATTTGTTAATGGTGATTATATACCCTAAATTGTATTCATTATTTAACTACCTTTTGAAGTTTTTATATATATAGATTAGCAATTTCGTGCTTTTTATTCCTTCGTTCTCAAAATTTCCAAGTAGCTGTAAAGTATGCGCATTCTTATAATACAGTATAAAGAAAAATCACTTTTGCATTTTTTTATGTTGATCGTTACCTGCGGTTGTTTTTATTATATTTATTTCGAAATAAAAATTATATGGATGTGTGCTATATCTATTAGGCATGACTAATTTATATTGCATAACTTGTGAGTTTTCCTTTCCTGGTTGTTTGTTTTAGATCAACATATTTAAATAATAGCAGCTATATTAAATTGATATTTCTCATTACATATTCCAAAACAAATAAAAACAAAACTGCCGCTTTTTTATCATTTTGTTTTTTTTTTTAATAACCTAAATGGGAAAAATTTCTATTAAAATATTTGTAATCTTATATCATGCGGATAGAATAATTTCGATAACAAATGTACTTGGCTCTAAAGTTCAGAGATACACACTGCCACTTGTTTATTGTATGGAATGGTTTAAAAACAATGTTCTCATTACTCATCAGAATCCTCCAAATAAACTTGGATCTATCACCATTATGCCCAAATGTGGAACATAATACTTTTAGCAGGGCAAAGGTGTGTGATGGCTGATACTCAGCTCGCTGGAACTCACATAAATCAATTTTTCACGGATAATTTCCAAATGAAATAAAGCTCTGCAATGTGTTATAGCATGGGTGTAGCCAATATTTATACCAGAGAGGAGCAGAATAACAGCTCTTAACTTACATTCTTAAAGGAAACGGATTTCCTTAATATTAATGAACTGTGTTTTGCTTTAATAAACTGATATTTAAAACAAAGATTTTAATAACTTCATTGCAAAATGTTGAAACTGTACTTCATAATTTACCAATTTACGAAAGGATTGCAATATTTCCTTTTTGAACAGTAAAATAAAGTAAGAATACATTTATCTAATAACAATTTTTGCATCTTATTATTATTTTTTTCCAGTAAATCTAGGAACCTTTTGTGTTCTATTTCCTTTTTCTGTCGCTTCGACTTCTGTAGTCGAATAATTTCTCTTCACGATTTCTGATCTCCTTTTGTATTAATTCTAATATTAATTAGCAATTGATGTTTAAATTTATTTTTGTGTTTTAATTTTTACATTAATGCTTATCCTTACTCCAAAAATGTGTATTGCGGCATTCAACACGATCCTTCTCTTATTGCATTTCTTGCTTCCCATTGATAAATATCGTTCAAAACTTGGATTTATCTAAAAAAATTTAATCACTCTTACTAATATAGAGGTAATGGAATAATTTATTAATGAGGCATTTAGGAGAATAACCTTTCGTTGTTTCCCTAAAACCTCTAAAAATAATTTTGGGGGATCTATTAATTTTAAGTGATATATAACTATACTAATCTATGTTTCTATATTAGATTAGTTTAAAGACGTTTCTCAAAAACATTGCTAAGGACTAAAGACCATTCACCCAAAATTCTGACATACCTTTGATGGATCTTCGTTTGGTTTCCATTAGTGAAAATGAATATGAAGTTGAAACTTTGCAATTTCATATTCATTTTCATTTTTGACGAATAATCTCTTTCTCCCTTTACCTTAAAAGAATTCATTAAATCAGATGACCGATTTAGGTCCACAAGCATGCTTATGTTCAGTATGTTCACATAAAAATTTATAAAATTACTTACTCAATTTATAAAATCTAACTCAATGAGATAAATATTGTGATGTCAGTTCGCTTATCTACAAGCTCCGCAGTTACTTCTGAAATGCTGCAAAGGTTTGGTATTGGAAACAAAATTTCTTCACGTAGACACACGGTGCTAAGTTAATGAAATATTGAAAATTTTTTTTTTAGATTACTTACGTCTGCGTTGTTGGCCATTACTGATTGGTGTACCTGTATCTGGTGGGGAACCACTTCCTAGTGAAGAAAGTCTAAGATCGCATCCTGAATATTCTCAAGTTGTTCTTGATGTAAATAGATCTCTAAAACGATTTCCGCCTGGAGTTCCTTATAGTAAAAGGGTAGCCCTCCAGGGGCAACTTACCAATCTTATACTTAGGGTAATTACTAAGTATCCACATCTCAGATATTATCAGGTATTTTATTGATTCATTATATTTTTTAGATTTTAAAATAAATAATAGAGTTATTCTCTTTTGTTCTTTGTTTCGTTCATATTACATTATGGCTAAACATTGTTTAAGAGCTGAACCTTTTACAGGGTTACCATGATGTTGCGATAACATTCTTATTAGTAGTTGGCGAAGATTTGGCCTTCAGAATAATGGAGAAGCTATCCACCTGTCATTTACGGGACTGTATGGAACCTACTATGGAAAAAACATCTCATTTATTAAACTATGTATATCCACTTGTCAACAGAGTAAATCCAAGGCTGTGCACATATCTTGATAAGTAAGATAATGTTTATTTCATGACAGTAATTAAAATTTGTATCCAATGAAGTAAATTATATTTGTTTATAGATCTGGAGCAGGAACCATGTTTTGTTTGCCATGGTTTTTAACTTGGTTTGGTCATAGTTTAAATCATTATAAAGATGTTGTAAGATTATACGATTTTTTTCTTGCTTCTCCACCACTCATGTCACTTTATCTGACAGCAGCTATTGTTTTATTTAGACATGAGGATATATTTTCTGCAGAATGCGATATGGCTAGCATCCACTGCCTTTTGTCACAGGTATTTAAAATAATAATAATGAGTATTTAATGAATGACAATAATGAGTATTTAATAAAATCATCATGAGTATAAAATGACAATAATGATTTAATGACATTTTTTGTAGGTTATGAATTCTGAAAAAAAAAATCAGATGTGATTACTCATACGACTTTCTCTTACTTTGAATTCAATTTATAAAATTTAAATTTAGTTAGAAAACATTTCTCTAAAATTGCTATGGTTACAAACGTTTACATTGGCTGGCCATAAAAAAAAAGTCTTAGGGATTCTAGTTATAACTGCGTGGACATTTTGGGCGCCCTCAGTCTCAAGATCTTGTAAGGCCAGTTTAAATTTAAATCTAAGAGGCTCCCAAAATCCCTTTAAAATCATTTTTTTTATTTTGTATATATTTAAAATAAAGTGATGGCATTCATCTGTTTAGACAGTATACGCACTTTAAAAGAAAATCGTTCGAGCCATTTTTCGGAAAATCGCAAAAAGCTAAAAAAAAATTCACTTAAATCGTACTGTCGGTAGGTGGATTTTGCCCGAAAACTTCATGTTAGATGCGGTGGTAATACCTAAACGGAATACCAATTTTGAGCTTCTTGCAATTTTTCTTTGTTGAGATATTTTGTTCAAATATGCTTGCGGACCTTTTGCTAAATCATTTTTTTCGTTCTCAGGGAACCACAAAACATCCGGTGAAATTTAATTTCAACAATTTGATACGATCGCAATACTTTCTTAATAGGAATAAGAGAAAGTAATAGTAATCTATCTCTCAAGTCTTTAGAACTATTCACAATGCTCCTTCAGTTATGCATCATATTTTGATTATTTTCATCAAAGCCGGTTAATTTTTTTTTCAAGATTAATTGTTGTGGTAGCCGTCTACTGCGGCATTTTCTCCTAATTATCTTCAATGTTGCATTAAAAATATCCTCTTCTCCTGCGAATAGCTCTCAGTTTAAGAGCATTTTTTATTCGAATTAAATGCCACAACTCTCTCTGAGTTTCCATCAGTTATCCTGTGAGCTCCTCGTTACTTGCCCTCCCTAGGCCTTCTCTAATCAGGGCTGAGATTAGAGATATCTTTGTTTTCAAATTGACAAAGAAATCCTTGTTAAACTTGTAAAATAGTTTTCTTCTTACGTCATGGATCTGTTTAGCAAGACCAATGATTTATCTTCTTTTTGCCAACCCGCCATCCCTCCGCTCTCTCAACCATCCATCCGTCTTCAAAGAACTCTCAGAATGTGTATGCCTAAGCGACAATCCATCCAAGAATGACTTGGAATATCTCTGTCCTGAATCCTTATTTCAGTAGAGGTTATTTTCTATAGAACCTTGTTAATGCAATTAAGCATTAGAGGAATGGAAGGAAATCAGCGATAATCCCGACCTATAGGAGCAACAGTCCATTTCGTCACCTCATCTATTCTTGGAACAACGTGGAATAAGGAATCGAAGTGCACATGTTTAATTAGCAATGTTTAACACTATGTCCAAATTTTGTTCGTAGGAAAAAAATGTTAAGGTTTCATGCTCAGGAAAGAACGAGGGGTGAAATCTTGATGGACCACCTAAATGGGTAACGATTTCCACTTATTAGAAAACGGCATTCCCTTGGTGCAAAATATTCCAAAAACATATCTCTGGCCAGGTTTTTTGTGTCCCTCGAAGGAGAAATGGTTGATTGAAGGTGGGGGAATCTTTGCATAATTTTTTTTTTAATTGCCGAAGTATTGTGCTTATATCAGTTTCTGATTTGCGCTTTACTGCATTTTTATGCTTCTCTTCGCAAATGACATGTTTTTATGTTTAGAAAAATAAGCGTCGCTTCTCATGTATACTTCCAGAATTTTTTATTTGTTTTATTTTGAGTAAATTGGTTCCATTTTCTTGATCTGAACTAACACAAAAGAGAAGGTTAAAAATAAGTGAACTTTTTTTCTTTTTTTTTAAATTTATTAAAATCAGTTTCAGCAACATGTTCCATGAGCTTAAGAATTCATTTTTAAGCTTGTAGATTTATTTTATTTTTTTGTGCGCAATTGAAGATGTGTTCAATTTAACCTCGATAGGAATATGGAATCAGGAGATTGTTATCCTTTCCGCTAGCCAGGCAGCCATTAGAGCGCTGAGTTCTTATGTTATCACTCTAAGTTGGTTTGGGAATGCTTACGCAATCTCAATGACCTGTGCAGGAGTGAAATAAAGTCACCTTTTTTTGGGTGCCAGGAGGGCTTATGGGCGTTGAAGGAAATGAGATAGCCGATGCTCTGGCAAAGAGAGGCATCCCCACTCTTGGGGCATGAACCCTTTTGTGGGGTCAGTTTCTTTTAGAGCAAGTTAAGAAAGAGAAGGAGGTCGCTACTCTGGCACTCTCTTGAGGGCCTGAGGCAGGGCAAAGATTTGCTTGGGAGATTACAATAATAAAAGCAAGCTTGTATAAAAGGAGTTTTCCTCCCTTAGTACATTAGTACTAAGATTCAGTAATTAATGTATTAACAAAAAATAATATACTACTTTTAAAAATAATTTTTTTTAGAAAAAAAAAAAATTAATACATTTTTCTAGTTGCCAGATGAACTCCCGTTTGAAAGACTGATTGCCGATGCAGTAGATTTATATGATAGCTTTCCTCCTGAAAAAGTCGAGATAGAAGTTCGAGAAAGAGCAAAAAGAGAGTAAGCAATTAATAAGTTATTTTCAAATTTGTTACAGGTAATCTTGTAGTGGGGCCTCTGTGAGAGATTGAAAAGTGAATAAGAATACATATTTTTAGTGTTGTCGAGTCATTAACAGAGCCGAATAAAATACTGATTGACTGCTCAATTTCTTTGCCGAATCATCCAAAGGCCATTCTTCAATTTAAGGAGATATTTTAGCCTTTCTTTTGTGAGAGCAAGATAATATAGTATAGTTTCAATATAACAAAAAAATCTCGCAACTTATTGCATCAAGTAGATAGAGCTAAAGATCTAATTCAGTGGTTCATTTTGCTACCACATATTTACTTTCATATTACCTCCGTCGCATTACAGAATGTCGGGATTTATATCTCTGTTTCAAAATTGTCCCAAGGAATTCCATGCTAAACTTGAAAGATTGTTTGTTATATAGATGAAATACCATAACTCTATACCAGGTCCTTCCTTAAACTAATGCTTCAGAAAAATTGGCCTTCTGCCTATGCTTTGTCAAAAATTAACTGGCGGTAGGTTCCCACTCGTTTTCCACTATTTTGTGCATATATGATTAATATTGGGTAGTAAAAAGGGATTTAAATTCAACAATCAATCTTCGATCACAATCATAAGATATGCACCTACATTAATGGACCTAGTGTGGTATTTTGCTGTTTGTCATTCAAAGTAACTGATTTTTGATGGCCCTCAAGCAATACCATGTTACCATTAAATGGCCTAACAAATAATGTGGTATTTCAAATAAATACCCGATTTTCAATACAAAATCAATTTTTTATTGCCTTGTACGAATTTTTTATTAATACAGCCCATGTAATTGACTATTGCAAGCCATCTTTTTGTAAGCCGTTGGATTCCTCGTTGATATCATTCCATGGGTTTTGGAATCAAAAAGCTTTCCACTCCAGTTTTAACTTCGGTGAAGTTATTAAATTTTCTCCTGTAAAGAAAATGTACCAAGGACAAGTGGTTATCGGATGGAGCTAAGATTGGACTATAGGATGGATGTAAAAGTTCAATGCTATCAAATTCTTCAATTTTTTCTTTGGTTTGAGTTGTGTGACCGAGAGTTATCTTGCTGGAACATAAACTTGTTTGTGATTGATCAAAGCTGAATAGTGCTGGGTCTTTTATGCTATTTACTCGTTGGCAGTAAAGGTCGGATTTCATGGAAGTCCAATTGGAACGAATTCGTGATGAATTACTCCTTCATAGTTCCATAATACGTACAACATCGACTTTTTCTTAAATTTCTTTCCTGCACCAACTGGAAATACTGTTTGACCGCGATCCAATCGTTGACCATCAGTCTCACGATTTTGCCAGTAAATCCACTTTCACTCCATGCTACTATTCTTTTGTAGAAACGCATGTCAGATTTTTTTTTTTTTAAGAGAAATTGGCAAGTACCATTCTCCTGGCGACCTTTTGCGGCGTAAGTTCTTGCGGCACTGTCTTACATCCCCTTTATAGCTTTCCCACAGAACGTAGATGGCGGCTAACGGTGTGTTTAGACACTATCAGTCCTGCAGCAAGTGCACGATCACTTGTGGCCGACAGCTTCCCTTAATGCCTCATCAAAGTAAAATGTTGGCCGCCCTGAACCTGTCTTTCTTTCTGTGGTCTCATCACCACTATTAAATTTTTGAACGGGCAATGCGCTGATCAAGGACATCTTCCCCTTCCATTTCACATACAGCATGCATAGCTTCAACAGCTGTACAATGTTTTTTTCCAGTAGTGACTTACAATTACTACTAATATGAAGTAAGAAATTGTCATGGTTTCCTAAAAAAAATCATAGAACTTACTGTCAAGGGGTACCACAATGTATATAGAAACATCTACAGAGTCTCAGAGACATTTTCCGTGGTAGCCTGCTTCATTTTGTGGTCATCGACCGGTTTCGGGCGTTCGCCCATCTTCAGGATGCGTTTTTCTGTGGTGATGCTTTCCAGCTCTGCGAAACCAACCACCACAACAATCTACAGAGTCTAATATACATTTTGTTATTAATATAATATCTTGTTTGTAAATATTAGACTGATGTGGCTGGGTTTTAAAGTCCATGGAACTTCTTTAGTTAGAAAAACGGTTATTTCTTTTGATACATACATTAAACTATGGTATGAAGTTAACTCTTATCTTTATATTTCGTATTATATAAAAAACTTATAATTTATTATTACTTTTTTCCCTTTCTTTTTTTGTATAAATTTTTTGAAACATTGATTTACGAGTATTATACTAAGAACAAATTAGTGACTATTTCTTCTAGTTATTAACACTAAAAAAAAAAAAGAACGGCTGATTAGGCCGGAGAGTCCAGTTTTTTTTTTTTTTAACCAGGAGAAATACTCACTAATTTGTTCTTAGTATTATTATGGTTATTATTCTCATTCTCCTCACCTCTGCAAGACACCAAATTTACTTAACTATCTCAATATTTTCATCATCAACTCCACAAGTGATCTCTCTTGGTCCTCTTCTAATCAGCACATCTCCAGAAAAAAAAATCAAACTTAATTAAAGGCTATGAGGTCCATATACTATATTATTAAGCTCTCAAAGAGATTTAGAATGAAATCTAGAATGCAATGGGGGCTGCATATAAGAAGAAATTGAGCAATATTTGCGAGCTTACTCGGCAAGCAAGTTTAGCTTGAGGATTAAGTGAGCAGAGATACATAAGACACTCTGTATCACTCTCTTGGGATCCTTGGTTGGGCCCTATTGTCCATACATGTGGCTGGCAACACACTGCAAATTTTTCACATTAATCAAATGAAAGGAATGTTTAAATGTGATCCGTTACAGTGAGATTACAATTTATTGCCCTTATAATTTATTTATAATAAACTAACCATAAAATTGTAAAGTATGTTTTGATGTTTTCTTTATAGGAAAGAAGAGAGAGAACGAGCCGAGAAAGAGGCTCGGCGTTCTGTTGCTGATGGTAAAAAAGCAGTCACTCGATTAAGTGTAAGAGCACATCTGGAAAGGCTTGTGCCACGATCAAAAACACAACTGGTATTGTTGGCATTCTCTATAGCCATGGGATTATATGCATACCTGAGAGGTGAAGGAAGTGGAGATTTTCCTGTCAGATAGTACTTACCGGCCGGCTTGCCTCTTAGGTGGGCCCTTGTTGGACATACCCTTGTTAGAATGCCAAGGTAGGGTAATTCCATCTTATGTACCTCCTGCAGTCAATAATCTATAAATTGTTATTTTGTTTTTTAATTGTATTACGCAATACTTGTGATAAATAATACGAAGCATTTCCAATGAAAAATGATAAAAGGCAGTGCCACATTCAGTTGATAGTAATATTTTTGCTAAATTTTCTAAGTTGCAACAGCGCACTCTTCCTGTACTTATAATGTTAAAGGAATGAATGAAAGTCCAAAATTTGCTGTGTGAAAGGGGATTATTCAGGTTCATATAGTGACAATGCAATATAATCAGTGTTTTATGGACAAACAATCGGGACTTAATATGTAAAATGATTAGCTCTACTTTGTCACTATTAAAGCTATAATTAATAATTTATTAAAAATAATCATGTATTTCAGTGATAAAGATACATCTGAGTGTGAATATTAAGAGAAAATACTCTGGTACATGGCAATGATTATTTGTTTTGTTAACCAGGAAGGTTGTATTCTACATTCGACTTCTACTAGAATTTATTGGTGTGATTAGAAGTGGTTCTGAGTAGTAAACAAAAGTACTGTAATTCGTCGTTTTTAAATCAGAAGATACTTCAAGTAAACAGCAAATAATGTTTATTAAAAAATAAGTATTAAATAAATTAAGTGTCCTACCCCAAAATATATATTATAAAGGTTAGTTATGATATTGAGGAAATTAGTTTGTGCTTTAATTTGGAAATTAACATCTATATTAACTGATTTCTGTCAGCTTGCTTCACACTAAAAAAATAAAGAAATGTGAGCAGTTTTTCCGTATGATCAGTGAAGATACTAAATCTAAACTAATTTTCAGTCTTGTTTTGTTTCTATTTTAATGTTTTGCAAGCTCAACTTCATATTTATATTGTTTATTCATTTAAACAGAGATATTTTTCGTGATAGCCATAATACTTATAAACTGATTTTGCTCTATACAAGTCTATACTATCATACTGTCTTATGAAGACATCGTGATGATGGGCGAACGCCCGTAACCGGTCGATGATCACAAAATGATGTAAAATAACTCTGATATTCCAGCTCTGGGGACCCAACCACAACAATTATTCCATGAATTTTGGTAAATAACTTACATTTTCATTTTATTGCTACTTGTCCATAATGGCCTGTTTCTTTTCTCTCCTTACTGACCGATTTTAAGTTCATCAATTTTTGGAGAACTTGGAAAACCTATAGAACTCTTGACTTACCACTACTTCAGTAATGGTCAGAAAATACAATTTTATAACTCTTCGTTCAACAGTATGTATAAAAGCAGTCAGTGATCGGACCAAATCTCATATGTATCTCCTGACCCAGTAACTTTATATCTTAAATGTCAATAGAGGAAAGACAGTTGTCTTGAAAATAAAATAATGGTCTTAATAATCTTAACAGTCTCAAACTATTTCAGTTTTTAATAAAATTTGTGCTTTAATTTGAGCAATTAATGAAATCACTTGATTTCCGTATATAAAATTACGGTAACTAATATAAAATTAATTCCATTGATCTTGAGAAATATTTTTGATATTTATTACATTTGCTATTCCTCTAACCAAATGTTACCTCATATTTTTATTTATTTAAGAAATTATGTCAATAAACAGATTTTTTTTAAAAATTACGAATCGAGTTTACTTTTTTCTTTTTTTACAAACTTAATTAAAGAAGATACATTTATAAGTTTGGAATAAGGATAAAAAGGGATAGCTGAAGGAGGTGCAAAGTAATTTTTGTTACAGCTAGAAATACAATTCCTGAGCAATTAAAAATCAAGTGTCAAAAATAAGTAAACCTATGAGTCTACTCTTCCAGCTACGGTTCTTTTCAATTTGCATTGTTCTTAAAAAAGAAAAAAAAGTAACAATAATACAATAAAATTAATACAAAAAAATTAATATAAATTAATAAAATTAATTAATTTAAATTAAATTAAAAATTAATTAATTAAATTAAATTAAAAAATAAAAAATTAAATTATTAAAAATTAATAAAAATAATACAAAAAAATTAAGTAATTCGTGAATTCTCATTTGAGCGTGAATTAGTGAATGTCACTAAAATTTTGATTGGCTTATGAAAGATTATTTAATGAGTTTTTAAAATCTTATTTTAACGATTTGTTTGCAATATTGAATAATTTGCAATTTAACTTTAAGTTCTAATTTGGAACTCCAATTCCCATAGAACTTTCCAAAGGCAATGAGTGGACAGCAGATAAGAAGTAGATAATATAGAAATCCTGAATGAATAATTTTCTAGATAGCTTACTGGTAGCGCGCTGGACTAGGAACGCGGAGGTCCTGGGTTCGCGTCCAGCAGTGCTGCCTCTTAGATTTTCTCTTCCTTGGAGCTTCTATAATTCACTATTCGGAGATGGACAGTGTTGTCTATAACGAGAGCACAATGCACTAAGAAGGCTCTGGACACCATTGACTATAGCTGTTGACCACCTTAAATTAAAAAAAAGTATTCGAGAGATTAGAAGCAGCAAAAGGCGTAAGAACAAATCCAGTTTAATTGAAAATTAAAATCACCTAAAGAACAAAAAGATTAAGGCACCATCAAACCAAATGAGGGAAATAATATCAATAACAATAATATTGTTACCTTGGTCAAGCATATGGAATGTGAAAAAACTTAGGACCCAATAATAAAATCCATTTCCACCAAGCAAAGTAGCAGAAGTTACGAATTTCTTTTTTTTTATTCTGCATTAGCAGAAAGGCAATTTTATTCTCATTACAAAGGTTACATAACTTAATCAAAACCAACATTCCAGATGTCTACAGAACTGCACACAAATATGCAAAGTTTACAACGTTACTTCGTCAATTCCAAATTGAAAGCCGATAGTGTGATTATCGATATCTTTCCCTAAGCAAACTAACAGACATGGTATCATAAAGTGCATCCTTGGGATTCCATTATTGGTAATAAATATCTTACAGACAAGCACTGAAATGCCATTACCATAATTTTTCCGTGGATCTAGCACTTATCTTTTCATCAGAGACATTTTCCGTGGTAGCCTGCTTCATTCTGTGGTCATCGACCGGCTTGGGGCGTTCGCCCATCTTCAAGATGCGATTGTCAGACAGTGTGATAACACAGAAAATTCAGTTTATACACCGAGTATACGGAGTGTATAAACTGAATTTGCTCTGTGCAAGTCTGTGTTATCACACTCCCTGACAAACGCATCCTGAAGATGGGCGAACGCCTGAAACCGGTCGATGACCACAAAATGAAGCAGGCTACCACGGAAAATGTCTCTGATGCTTTCCAGCTCTGCGGAACCAACCACCACAACTTCATAAAATATGTTAGATAGATAGATTCTAACGGGGGAATTGGCTCTTCAGCCTACGCCACCGCGACACCCCAAGGTAAAATATGTTATAAGGGAGTGGTGTACTGGCCTCTGTCAGTTCATATTCTTCAGGAATGTGAAGTCACAAAGAATTGCATAAGAGAAGACAGTATATCTCTTAAGAAGAGAGATTTGGCCCAAGACCTGACCCCTCACAACTTTAAATAACCCCAAATATATCAGCTATTCTGAGGGAAAGCAGATATTACCGAATAATTTCTCAGTGATAATGCACAGTCATTGATTAATATTCGATTCCGTCTTCTTTAAATAGGTTTTCTTATTTATTCTGTCTCTTCCTTCCGCCATTTTAATTTTGCATAAGTAGGTTTTTCTTAATGGGGGGACAATTATTTAGCCTGTTTGCCTCTACACTTCTCACTTCTTGCCTTGTTTCTAAAGTAGTTAAGCACGATTATAGTAAGACTAACATTTATCATCTTCAAAAGTTGCTCTCTCTCTCTCTCTCTCTCTCTTCTTATCGCCAGTGGATCAACATCTGCCGCAATGCTTTAGATGGTCTATAGTCTTTACTTCTTTGAATAGCCCTCAGTATTTTATATTGAATAACATCAGCCTTATGGTTAATAGTTGAAAAAAATTACAAATAATTTATTCCAAATCCGATGGATGGTATTATATAGTCAAACCTTAGAAAGACCATCAATAAAAAATTGTAGAAATTCCTGGGCCGCGGGTAGACTCATTTAGAGTTACAAACATTTACTATGAGAAACCATTGATTGTTACAACAAATAATTTGATTGGGTATTTTTGATAATAATTTTAGCAATTGTTTAGTCACCAATTTTTTACTTTATTTCATTACGACGTTTCGGCCTTCTTGGCCACCATCAGGCTTGTGGTATTTTTTCTCAGAGCCAAGTGCTCGTCGTTTTTTTATTTTATCTTGTATGTATTACTATATAGTGACATAGCCAATAATGTCAATTATAAAGATACCCTTCGCAAGGAAAAAATTTTATGTTATGTATTTTTAAATATTATGGATTTTTTTTATTTATTATTCTACATTTTACAAGTTTGTTGAGTTACCAACTTATTGTTTTCTCTTTAATTTTGTTTTTATGTGTATACCTCAATGAAAATATTTTGCTTTTGCCTATAGGATCTCTTTTGTTAATTATATGTGTGTTCCGTGCTAATTACAGCTGGTTATGTAAAGTGTTTGTGGTTTTATACTGTTTAGCAGCTGTTGCTCTCTGTGGGGTGCAGGCTACCTAGAATGGAGGTGACGTGAAGGATCGTATTCACTAATGTCTCCACACTAATATATATATAGCGAACAACACCTGAATAACAGTATGAAACCACTATATAATTATAATGATGGCTATACCACCATATAGTAATACACAAAGATAAAATCAAAAAACGGAATATCACTTAGCTCTCACCACAAGCCTGAAGATGTCCAAACCAAAAAAGGCCAAAACGTCGTAATGAAATAAAGTAAAAAACGAGACTAAACAATGGCTAAAATTATTATAAAAAAAAAATACCCTATGAAATCAACAATTAGTCTGAAAAATAGGAGAGTATAATACAAATTTTTTTTTTTATTAAATTTAATATAATTTTTGTATTTTGGATAACACGATTGCAAATTGTTTTAATATTAACTTTGGTTCAAAATGTAATGGGGATTTGGAATGAAGGCTTGGTTTTTTCCTACGGAGATTAATAATAATAATAAAAATAGTTCAAAGTTCACTGATTATCAAGGGAAAACTCGATATGATTATTATAAATAAGACAATATTAACAATAACTATTTTACTCCCTCCAAAAGCTAATGCATAAGTTGAAAGGATACTGTAAAAATACAGTATAAATATTGCCTTAAGTTTTGGAGGCAGACATTTACAGATTTCTTCATTTCACATTAAATGTTAATGGAGCCTTATTTTAAAAAGAAGTCTTTACATTTCTTTTTTTTACCTATGGGTTGGGTATTTCAGGGAAATGTATAATACCACAAATATAACAACAGTTGCCCAGAAGTAATAATGATTATTTAAGAATTCAAATTATAAATGTAATAACTTCAAATTATCGTATCTAATACTAGCATGATTTTCAAGTTAATTGCAATTCAAAATTGAAAATGGTAATTATTGTATTACTATTTAATTATGTGATAATATTACTTGCTTGTTATTTTCACAATATTTGCATTAGATATTGACATGAAAAGTTCATTTCCAATGAATCTAAACAATATATGTGTAAAAATGATAATAAATACAGAATTTTCTCATACAACCTGGGATTATTACGCTAGAACATATATGTGCCAACTGATGACCCAGTTTGCATCTGTCTGCTGCAGCTCACACTTGTAACACTCGAGAAACAGGTGGGATAATAATGTTTCCGCCGATTGTTGTTGCACCGTTTGCAATATATAATGAATTCTCAGGATAGTAAAATATAATAAAATGTAAATGACACACTTTTTTTTACTTAATTATTGTGGTTTGGATTTTTCAATGATAAAATAATTTTCCAATTAAATTTATCAATACCAGTGGAGCAAAATTTACCATAGTAAATGTAGTATTCAAATGTTGGTTTCTTTTATTTTTATTACCGTGGCAACCCAATGAAACCTTAGCATTAGAAACCTAATTAGGAACTGAAGTTGTTCTTTATTTTGTGACATACATTGGTTTGAACGCTTCAATTTATTAGGTTTTATTCCTTTTTATGAAATTGAGCATTAACCTTTTATTAACAAGAATATTAACAGCCAAATGTGTGTAATTGTGAGTTTGCAATTGTAGTCGCGAAATATTTAAAAAAAAACTTGTAGTTTTTAACAGGACTTCTGGTTAAAAACTTCAGTTATTCAATTGGAATTCTTACATTCATTCATTATTTACACATGTTCCTAACATCACATCAAACGTTGTAGAGCTTAAGCCGTAAGTTAAATAAGAATGAGTAGGCTAGTCATAGATGTTACCATGTGTTGTTAGGAGCATTCACTTAATAAAAATATATATACATTTTTAAGTTAAAAAATGAGTATTTTTTTTTTTTTTTAATTTGGTTATAAGCACTGACCATATATTTCAATATTCTCTATTCTACTAAAGAATATATTGATGAAAGCCTCTCTAATAAGTTTTCCTTATTCAAATTAAAAAAAGTTGCAAGTGACTACTGAAATTTAAGCCGAAGTCATAAGCAGTTAATATATTAGTCAGTCTAATAATCAAGAACTTCTTAAAAATAAAAATTATTAGATGATTTTATTTTTTCAGTTAGACCAGGGGTTCTCCTAATCGCTTTTATGTTTCGATCTTACAAGAAAACTGATTTTTCCAGCGGTCTTCTTCGTTGCATTATATTGAAAACAGTTTTTTTGTTGTTGTTTAATCGTTTATTTAAAAACAAATATCCTCTTTTTTCAATACATGCATAAGTTGAACATATTTTTAATCCATCACGACCAAAGCATGAATTTAACTTCAGAGATTCATGAAGCACAAGCCTTTTGAAGTCCTTTTTCAGATATTGATGTTTAGATTTGATAAATATTTCAGATATCTGAGAATCATCTACGACATTTAAAGTTATGCTACTTTTCTCTCCCTTGAGCTTACACTATGTGGATGGAGTGGATAGTCTCTTAAGCGCCATCAGTGGCTGCCACCAAACTTTCAAAAGATTGATTGTAATGGGGTCAGACTAGTACTTTTTCTTGGTTTAGGAATGAAGACCACCCGAACTTCCCCCTTATAATATTGCTGCGTAACCAAACATTAAACAAACTTTAAAAATCCTTATCATTACCTTAGTTAGTATATCCCCACCATTGTGTAACAGACATGGTTAAACTCCGTCTGGTCCAGGTGATTTAAGTGTGAGAAACAACTTCATCCAAAATAGTTAGGTCTCTAGGTTCTATTTTTTCTTTACCCATCCCAGACAAAACAACATATTAATATTTGAATTACTCGGAAAAGAGTATTAAGCAAAAAGCGTAATGTCTCCATTTCCCCTTTCGTAAAGGAGCCGCCAGGATATCTTAAGGGACATAACTGACAATCATTACCCTTAATGAGAATCCTTACCTAGATGTTCCTTGAGATGAATTTAGATCCTCACGAAAGGACGCCCTAGGAGTTTCTCTTGACTTTTCTAAGGTCATATTTGTATGTTTTTTTAAGACTATATACATATCCCAGGATTCCGAGGAATTAGCAAGGACAGCCTCCCTGACGCTCTGAGCCCCTGCCCTGACTTCTTAGTTTTTCTAACGAAGAAGACATTAGGGGTTCCCACTACGGCTAACAACCCTGGGAAAGCACGTCTTCTCAAATGAAGACCTACTAGTTCATGAAGAAAACCAGCCTCCTTTTCCAATTCTATAATTCCACTTCAGACATTTGATTGGTTAATCAATCTATCTCTAGGAGCGTAGAATATGAATTCAAATCCGTCCTTCCGAGATCCCTATAGGGAGCCAGAGTGATTGTATCAATCCCTACTAGATCAAATCTAATAATCCTGTGGTCAAAAATGGAAGCCTCAGAGGTTACCCTCCAATTTCTAATCATCTGCAAATATTCCTAGAAACAAAAGCAATCAATAATTGTTTTCAGACCCTTGTTCAGGACCTCTATAGCACTGTGCAAGAAGTTTATGACAGGGCGACCTCATTAGTGTCTCTGCTGCCCTAGACAACATGATGCGCGTTTGCATCATAAGCTATAATTATAGGTGTGTTATTGGCCTCTGAAAACTGAACCAAACCCATTAACTCCTGAGGAGGTGGAGAGGGACAATCTTAGGGGATTACAGCATAACTATGCTGCGGCAACGCCCACCAATTTCCAGACTGTCCCTCGCCGCGAGCAAATCTCTGGAGCAAAACTGTCTGAGGAGAACAGCGTTGACATTTTTACTAAGACAAATTCATGCCCCAGGAGTGCCTTCGAAATCCGTCACAAACAGCCTGCCATTAACCACACTTTAATAGGTATATTGTATTGGAATAAAATATTAACGGTACTTAGCAATAACGGCATAAATAGCTTTTATATATATAATACCTGATTCCTGCTCTTCTTCCAGCTTGATGTGGTAGGAATATCCTCGTCTTCCTTCCTTCATCAACTGGATGAGAACTTGCCAATTTCAAAGAAACGACGAAGCGATCTTCCTCAAAGCTTGGACAAAGGCATCATCAATCCGAAGGATACGCCTTTCTCGACCTGACGCCGATACACGTAACTCCAGCGGCTTACGTTAGAGTCGTTTTGGGAGCCAAGAGTTTTCAGCACTTGCTCGCTGATGTGCTTGCTCTCCGGAATGAACATAGAGATTCCAGCCAATAAGTCGGTAAGTCTCACCTTCATGAGTTTGAAGTGCCTTCCTAACCATTATTTAAAGCCTAAGCTTTAAATTTTCCATTTCCCAGCCAACTGAGGCTTGATGAAAGCAGGCTAGTAGAAACCAGCCCTCTGAGACCATTAATTCCGAGATGCATTTTAGCTTATTTTAACAGTGCCGAGCATCTCCCTGCTGTTGACAGCAGCATATGTCAGAGAGTGGCTCAGTAGGATCGCTGCTGATATTAGCCAGAAATAGCTTCCTCTCCGCCTCTGTTATTTTAGGTTTTTATACTCGGCGGATGGGTTCCAGGCGACATGTCTCCTTGGTCTCTGTATCCTGATTGGCATAACCTCGGCGGTGGATCTCATTCTCTCAGCACGCTTTTGCCTATATCTTCGACAAGCCTCTTCTTCTTCTTCGGTGTCTTTAAAGATGTCTTCAGAAGGCAGCTTAGCTTTCTTTACCTTTACAGAGGGATTCGCAGTACCCGCGGCCGTCACAGAATTTCATCGCAACAATGCAGAATGTCCTTCTTTAACCACATGCTAATCATCACCAAAGATAGACGAGTCCTCTGCGGCTCATGACGGCACGCCATCCTCCAGAAGCAAACTTTCCACGCTTCTGGATTTTTTTTCTTGATTCCCTCCCATCTGGATCCTGATCCTGATCACCCGTCTCTGGACGCAACCTGGGTTTTTCAGGCAGGACTGTGGCATTAATCCGCATAAACGAAGGCAACTCAAGTTTCTCCTCCTCATGTATCAGATTGATTTAACGCAACCAAGCCTTTACACAAGACATGCTTTGATGCCTCTTCCAAATTAGCAGTAACCTACAGAACGAGCAGTGGTCTCATATGTAGAAATTAGTTAGTATGGCTTACTTTGGGGAAAGGGCATAATCGAATTGAGGAAGTTAACCTCGCTTGCAAAATTTGGAACAATTTTATTTATGTATTTGTATCAAGCAGGGAAATATGGATATATGTATATATTTATATCTATTTATTTAATAAGATAGATATAACATTATATTATATTCATATATTGCATGAATGTATCCAATACCTGCAGACGGTCTATTGCCCGTGTCAGAAGAAGTGTTGTTTTTTTATATATACTCACTGGTAAAAAATTCCGGCCACTTGAAAAATTTACTATTTCTATGTATGGTCAATTTTGTCAATTTTTATCGTTCATAACTTTCATCGGTTAACTGATTTTCAAATTAGAACAAATGATTAGAATTATATGGGAAATTTAAAATAAGGAATCTGGAAAATTTATTTTCCTGTTTATTTTTTTAATTTTACATTATTTTTAAATGGGATGGTGCTAATACCGAGTATTACTTTCTCTAGCCTTTATCACAGCTTTTAGGCGTCTCGGCACGCTCTGAGTCAAACGGGAAATTTCGTTTTGTGACATTAGAGTCAATTCGTCTTGAAGTTCCTTTTGTAGCCTTTCAAGAGTCCCAGGAATGACTCTGATCTCTTATCCGTCTTCGAAGCATATCACACAGATGCTATGGAATTTAAGTCAGGGGAACGGGCAAGCCAGTTTAGGAAGTCAATATTATGGTTATTAAGAAAAGGCCTGGACTATGTGGGCTGTATGTGGACGAGGTTATCGTGCGTAAGCACAAAACCCTCACCTATCTCCGGCATTATAGGGGCCACATGTACTTGCAATATATCCGCCTCGTCAATATATCCACCGAGCAGCGTCATGGAACCTCCTCGAACGATCACTAACTCCGTACGTCTTTGTATACTGATAATTGCCCAACCCATCAGAGAGCCTCTTTGGAAAGGCCTAGTGAGTACGAAATTGCATTGTGCAAATCTCTCACCTCTTATCCTTCATACTGGAGCCCTTAATACAAATCGGGACTCATCAGTAAACAATACATTTGCCCACTGCTCGTTAGACCAATTGATTTATTGCCGGGAAAACTTGAGGCAAGAAACTTGGTGCTCCCTGATTTGTTCTAGCCCTCTTGCAGGGCGTAAAGCCATTCAATCTTCTTCGAACTGTTCTCTCAAAAATTTGAACACGTCGAACTCTTGGAGGGGATGAACTGCTTCAACAGCTATCAAATGACGATTTTGTAAAACAGTCAGTGCCGAAACGGTCGTCCCGTAGTTCAATGGCCCTTGGACTTCCTGAGCCTGGCCTTCTTGAGTATGAGACTGTTTCTCTGAAACGCTAACTGCATCTCGCAGAGTTTAGTAGGGAACACCAATAGCGATGGCTGCAAATGATGGAGCGGCCGCCATAATAAGTGCTACTGCACATACGACAACCTCGGTACTAAGGGCATTTTGAAATTCGAATTTTTAATTTTTTAATTTTCTTAATTAAGGGACAAGCTAAAGCGAAGTTAAAGCAAATAAAAAACAAATCGAACAGAATAAAAATAAACAAATTGATAATAAATGAACACAAACTAGTAAACATTAATTTTTTTAATACCACAAGTGTAATATACAAAGTTCAATTTATTCTAAAAGTGTCAACTATTAATCGCCAAAACAAAATAACTGGTGAAAACAGACCGATCAATATTATATTATTTATTAAATGTAATTTTTTAAGTGGCCGGAATTTTTTGCCGGTGAGTGTATATAGTTCACAGTGTAAATTTTATTTTCAATAAACAATGCTATCTAGCCTTTAGCGCTTACTGCGATGACAATGACCCATTCTAATGATGAATTATCTTGATGGATCACCTTAAAGTAGTTTTTTGTTGGTCACAATGCCTAGCAATTTCTTTAAATAGCCAACCCGTCCGATGCTTTTTTCTTCGATTTCCAGCATATCTGATACATAATTAGTGTCAGAATACTACGCACATAGACAGTTACTAAATCATCCATTTTATATACATTTATGCACGTATGCAAAAGTGCAGACCCTTCGACAGGAACACAAGAAAGCAAAGACGATAAGGTTAACCATCCTGTTTACAAGGGAGGGGTTGGGGTTTCTAATCCTAAAGGATGAGAAAAAAGGGGAAAATGGGCAGGATTAATAGTGTCCGTTTGATAGGAGAATATGGAGGGAAAGACGTCAGAGTCAACTATGTTATCCGACACGGGATAGGTTGGGAATCATGGGATAAACTGAGTCAGTGTTAGTTTAAAAGTTCACAGATAAACTTTAAAAGTAGTAATCAATGTCTCTCCATGGTCTCTTTTAGATGAAAAAACCGAAACCGATCAGAATTTTGGAAAAGAAGCATCATGAGGAATGAGGAATAAAATCTCAAGTATTACATTGTGGATACAATAAAAGGTTTAAAAAAAAGATTTACTTTAGGTCGTTTATCATATAAATCATGATCACAGAAGATAAATCCTTGTGTTACCATTAAATTTACAAAATTATATTATTATGATTTTCATTCCAATGAATATTTTTGAAAAAAACATGCGTGATTTTTATTTTTTACATATATCTTACTAAGGCAACAGTTCCAGACATATGACCAGTAGATATTTTTTTTCTCTCTCTTGCACTAAGGGATCTGTTATCTCTGAAGTTTTATGCAGAATTACACTAAACGTGCTTATGTTATAATTTGCCTATTAAATTCTCCCGACATCTTTTATGTCCATCAGTCTCTTACAGGCTTAACATTGACCAGTTGGGAATCTCTGCATCAGGTATTCAATATTGCAAATATTTGCGCTGTTTATATAGTGTTAAATAAAATACTTGTCGTGTTTTAGAATGTTATATTGGGTAGTACCGTTATTAAAGACTGCATTATTTCTAATGTAATGGGAAGGATTAAATTGTAGAATAAAAAGAAGCCTTAAGAAAGAAAGTAGATATTGTAGTAAATAATTAACATGTGCACATTCATTCCTATAATCATTTCTTAATAGATAATGTATATATATTTTTTTTTATAGTTACCAAAGATAAGCTAGCATTTAATCGCTTAGTATGATATATATATAATTAATATATATATATAAATGGAATAATAATAAAAAAAGTTTATGTAGTCGTTTATAATGTATATATATTATATAATTATATTATTATAATATAATTATATAATATATACATATATATTTATATAAAACTGATTCTAAAATACAAAAAAACGCACTTTTTTTTTTTAATAATTTAATAACATTTAAAGAAGAAGATACAAGATTTAATTTTTTATGCATTATGTAGAACATAACAGCACATAAATTTTTCTATATCAATTATCAAGATGTTTAATAAAAAAGAAATATTTTTTGCTTTGAACAGTTTTATTAAATCATACTGTTTATTGCCTGAAAAAGGAGAGTGTGATTTTTCCCATAATATCAGGTGATTTGTAAATTTGGGAGAAGGGCACCACTTGATTTATTTTTGTGTTTCACTCAAGAGCAAAAGGGTCTATTAAACAAAATTTTTTTTTTCAATGTTAAATTAGCATTAATTCTACCAAAAAAAGAAACACAAATTTTTTTGTATTATGTTGTTATTTAATATTTTAGAATTATTTATATTTATTCATATTAGGAATTTCATATTTATTACAAATATTAATATAAGGCTTAATGTTTATTTTTGTTTAAATTTATGTTTTTGTTTTTTATTCTAATTATTTGTATTATGATGTTAAATAATTTTATTGTTAGTATGACAAAAAAAAAATATTCGATATAAATGTTATTTACCATATTAAATATATATCTAACGAAAATAATTTTAATTTTTTTTTTTTTTTTTGGAATATCATTTTCCCATCTGCTAAGAAGTCCTGTAAACGCTTTTTCTTTAGAGATTGATACCAACAGAATATGATAAAGGTGTTAATGGCCAGATTATTTAACATTACAATATTTGCTTTTATTAAAGGATGCTTAGGGTAGATTGAAAATTTTTATATTCTTGTCAAAAATTTCATGCTTCCAATCTTTTGAGAAAGAATATATCTGTATTTGTGTGTGAGACGGAGAAAGATTTTTGTCCAGCTCTCATTGACTGCACACATTACAGAATCAGGACGCATTTCTGTGCAGACTTCAAAATTCTTGTAAGTTTTTCTAGAGTTGTGGCAGGGTTTAACTTGCTGTTAACTTTATTTTTTAACCATTACACTCCTTATTTAACCTTACAACATTTCAATGCATAATAATTGGACATAGAAAACATAAGTATTGTATGATTTAGTTTTATGTTGATAGGGATCGATTATGCAACTAAAATTGTTGATAACGTACTAACGACGTAAAGAACAATAATCTCATATGTATATAAATACGAATTCTTAAACTATATTTTTCCATGAAAATGGTTGTTGAACGGGAAAACTCAGTTGAATATTCGGTGAGATCTTCAATTTGAGTTTAGAGAAATTCTCTGCTGCTATTATTCCATATTGCTATCGACATTATAGTCAATTGCAGTAAGTGCAATCTAGATAACGCCTTGCTATCTTCACGTTATGAGCTCGACATTCATCTGGCTGAAAGTACATCATTTGCCGGCGTAATAGAAAGCATATCTGGGAGTACTCCACTTAAGAAACTTATTTGTACTTCTCTTGAAATAAGGCAAAAACATAATATCCATATTAGTAGTTTAACAAACACGTCCTTTTTGTCCAGCTCTCATTGACTGCACACAGTACAGAATCAGGACGCACTTCTGTGCAGACTTCAGAATTCTTTAAGCTTTTCTAGAGTAGTGGCAGGGTTTAAGTTGCTATAAACTTTGTTTTTTAACATTACAACATTTCAATGTATTTATGTATATCCAATTGTTCAATTGGACAGAACGTAAGTATTGTATGATTTAGTTTTATGTTGATGTGATTCGATTATGCAAATAAAAATGTTGATAATGTACTAACAACGTAATTAACAATAAACAAGCTTATTTATTACAACATTACAATGACATCAACATACCATTGTAGATAAGAACCTATTCATTCAGAATAAATTCGATCAGAATAATAAACAAAAACAAAAAATCATAAACAATTCATTCTTTTAATAAACCGAAGCAGTTTTATTCTCGAAAACAAATATAATTCTTTTAGAAATAAAATGACAATAAAACTAATACAAGCTCATAGTTCCTTTACTTGTAGTATTTTTTCTTCACATAATTCTCTATCGTTTTATATAATTGGTAAAAATATTATTTTTTGTTCTCTTTCTTTATCACAAATGTATTTTACTACATGGATTAAAGGCAACTTAGCGAGAAGTATAATGCCAAAATATTAGATAATAAGCCTTTAATTAATTTTCACTGATTTTTACATGATCTTACTCAAGATCTTTTTTCAGAATTTTTTAACTTACTTTTCTTTATCACAAATGTATTTTACTACATGGATTAAAGGCAACTTAGCGAGAAGTATAATGCCAAAATATTAGATAATAAGCCTTTAATTAATTTTCACTGATTTTTACATGATCTTACTCAAGATCTTTTTTCAGAATTTTTTAACTTACTTTTCTTTATCACAAATGTATTTTACTACATGGATTAAAGGCAACTTAGCGAGAAGTATAATGCCAAAATATTAGATAATAAGCCTTTAATTAATTTTCACTGATTTTTACATGATCTTACTCAAGATCTTTTTTCAGAATTTTTTAACTTACTTTTCTGAACCAGTATCGTCCTTAGTGTTATAGGTTGTTTGACGATGTAGATACAGTTTCTGAAATATTTTTTAGCTGTTCAATCGTAGTTACAAAGAGAATGGTAAATAAGAGGGTTGGTCCACCTTGTCGAGCAATAACTGAGAGCAAACTTTGTTTGTTTTTTTTAGTTGTGAATTTAAAAATATCAGCGTCACGTGTTTCACCCAAACTGGATGGAATGGTCTCTGATGATAAAAGAAAATCCGAAACCGGTCAGAATAAATAACAAGAAGAATTGACCGACACAAGCTCAGATGCATTATTTTATTGAAATAAGAATAAGTATTATGATCTTGTCAAATTTCGAAATTGAGTTTCTCCCAGAAATTCATGTTTTTGAAGCCCGGAGAATGTAGAAAATGGTTTTAGCAAATGATGAATATGTATGCGCGAAAATAGAGAAAGCTGGAACTTATTAGTATAAGTGTTTCGACTAAAATTCCTTATATGAAATAGCGATTTTTAATGCCATTTTTTTTTTCTAGTGTTTATTTAGGAAATGGCATTAGCAAATTCTTTAAACATGGTATAATATTAAACTAATATCACTTTTATCGGAAATATTTTTGCGGGTATATTGATTTAGAGGAGTTGTAACGTTAGACGTTTCCTCTAAACTGCCATTTCATGCTATACATAGCATAAAAACAACTAAAGATTTCAGTTAAAATTTTAGTTTAGAGGAAGTATTGCGATCGTGCCAGATTTTCGAAATTGAGTTTTCAATGGAAAGACATGTTTTGGGGTGCCCTGAATAAAAAAAGAAAATCTGGCGTGAAATACTCCCACAACAACTTTCTTTTTGCTGCAGTTTACAGAATTATAATTGTCAAAGTTTCTTCAAGCTTTTAATTTTTACTAAATATTTACTTATCTTCAATTTTGTATCAATGGGAGGAACTAATCGGACGTTCGCCCATCATCAGGATGCTTTTTGTCAAACAGTGTGATACGTAACATAGATTTGCACAGAGCAAATTTAGTTGGTACACTGACTGGTCTTTAAATGTTTTTGTTACATTCTAACTAGGGTACGAGGGTGATGGTACCTAAGTGGGAAAAACACATGTTCCGGTCTTTAAAGGAGGCATATTGTACCCTCTAAAAATGGAAACATCCTGATGATGGGCGAACGCCCGAAACCGGTCGATGGCCACAAAAAAATGCAAGCTAACACGGAAAATATCTCTGACGCTTTCCACCTCTACGGAACCAACCAAGATCCCGTATTCGTACTTAGTATATCAAATTTAAAGAAATCCGTCGGTGTTTTTATGGAGAAAAACGCAGCAAACTGTTCAAGTAAAAAACCAAGTTTTGATGAACCGTTTTTTTCTTGAAATGCGAAATTTTTGCAATATAATTAATTCTAATTAATATTATTGAGATGATATGTAGAATTGTATAATAAGCGGAAATAGAGCGTTATAAGAGAACATAATCTCACCCTTCCCCAAAAATACCACCTTAAATGAATTTTCCCAGAGAAATGTTCCAAATAAAAATTATAGCTCTCAGTATGGTAATTGATATGCCAGTTGAAAGAAAATCGTTAGAGCCAATTTTGAAAAAAGTGAAAAAAGAAAACATTCAGCAAAGTGGTACTTCCGGTTGTGGAAATTAGTTGGATACCGCATTGATAACTGAAGGGAATATTAAGTTTGAACGTCCTGCAACATTTCGTTTTAGACCTATGCTGTTCACACAAGTACATACACACACCACTTTCTAAAAACCACTTTTTTGGACTCAGGGGACTTCAAAATGTGTATTTCCGACGAAAAGTCGAATTCGAAAATTTGACACAGTTATAATACTTCCTCCTAAGGAGTAAGAGAAAGTCAAAAATGTTTTTAGCGAATGGCCTATAAGTGTGCTTATAACAATCGAAATCGAAATATATGTTGATAACAAATGAATACGATCAAAAATAAATATTAAATTGATCGTTGAAAATAGATGTTGAGATTCGGTCATAAAAAACTCTTTTTAAACTTTTACCGACGTTTCGGCTAATTTGTCTGTACAAAGGTTTTGATACAAATCAGAAAAGAAAAAACAACATAAAACATAAAAATTTAAAACAAATATATTCAAATAAAATTTTTTAAAAATAAACTACGCAATAAACTAAATAAGGAGTGTATAATATATATATTATACACATATAATATATATGTACCGACATTTTGGCAAATATACATATATATGACTATTGCTGCAGAACAGATCAATAATAAACTACATCACAACTATTGAAACTTTGACAATATTGGCATATACAAGAGTAAAATATGGAAATAACATAAGAATTGTAATTACAAAAATTTCTTGTTAGAAATTCTTAAAAACTATAGTTTAACTTGTGATATATCATCACCAAGTGTTACGGACATTGGATGGGTCAAGGTTTATCAAGGGCTAGGAGAGTGGATAGGGAAAACCGTGTCTTAATCTGTATTTTGTTTTGGAAATACCTGGAGATTGTTATAACTGAGGGATAGATTGTTGTTGGTGTCTGTACTAAAATTAATAGATAATTTTTCATTTTTAATATGTATCGTTTCCAATATATTTCTTTTTCTATTATTATTGTTGATGGAGAGAATTTTAGTATTTTCCATGTCAAATTCATGTTTTGTTGTTTATACAAACATGCATATGCTTTTTTTGCAGGCACATCTAAATAGAATAGAGATAACGCGATCCCCCTTATATGATCTGCGCTCTACTATGAACGAAGGACACTTAGAAGTGTGCTCGAAACTTATTCGTACTTTACTGAAGTTTGACGTTCCTACCTGGAAAAAGAAAAGTATTTTGTATTGGGCATCCCGGAAGGAGATGGCTTTATTGCCCCAACCCGGAGAACGATAAAAAAATAAAAACATATATATAAAGATTTTATTCCCTATAATTATTTAAATGAAAGTATTCATTTCAGTACATTGCAAACCAAATAAAGTAGAACACACTGTAATTTGATTTTGACGTAATCATTTTCTGGCATATAAAAGAGGATTCATGTTTATTTTTAAAGTAAATAGATATTAACTGATAAGAAATAGGTCGCTGAAAAGCTATCAAAGTTAGATAAAGATTTGTTGTTAAATTGTTGATAGATGTTTGCAATTTTTAGGTCAATAGTATTGATTTTCATTGAATTCGGTAATACAATAATAAATCATTAATAATAATAAATATTTATCTAGTAGTTACACTAGTCTATACTTATAGATGTTGATGTGAAGAGGTAGTTCAAACTGATCCATTGCCATCTTCTACATCGCTTCCTTTATCTTTTGGAATGAAAACAAGAACGACTATTGTCTGATATATAATGCAGCAGAGGCAGAGCGGGGCTAGTCCGATGAGTGCATTCGTCGATTGTATGGTGTTGTTTCAGTTTGATGAGCCTGTTGAAAAGCTGCATACATGTAATTGCACAGTTACAGTAACATTGAGAGATTAACAAATTTAGAACCAAAAAAATTAGAAAGAATATTTCAAGAAACATTCTTCGCTTGACCCATCATCAGTAACTTTGATAAATTATCTTTCCTTGATAGTATTTACTCAATAAACTATACAAATGCATTAATAATTTATAAATTGGAAGCATGTTTATCATCTAGATATGCCAGTTGTAGACGAATGTTCTGCGTGTGCAAATTTCTCCGTTTTGTTATGCCTTACACAATGAATTATGCTTTTTTAAACATGTAATTAATCTTTCACATAGACCCACTTTTTTTTGCAGTGGAAACCTGGTAGCTTTTGAAAGATTTTTCTGTCCGTTCCAGGTACGGTTGTTATATTGTGCTTTGCCACAATTTTAAAAATCTTCTCCGACACTTATTGCACATATGGGATGGTAGTACTAATTTCTTTCCTCTATTTCCTCTGGTTTCCGACGAGCGTGTTTGGCCTTGCTGAAGAGAGCCTATCTTTGTAGTCAATTTGTTTTAAAAGTTTGCCGAAGATAATTTTCTTCTTTGGAAATTGGGAAAGTCGAAAACTGTCTAAACATAACATGGCTTCCCTGTTCAGAGAGAGGAGAGATCAATTACAACTTTGACAGGAAGGCAGTGGGATGGGAGACTTAAACCTCATCACCCGCAGCCAACCGTGGGTATGGAAGGGCAAATTATGCCCTGCCCACTACCTACAGCCAAGATGGCGGAGAAAGGGGCAAGGTTCATTGCTTCATTAGCTTTTAAGGAGAGACGGCCATAGCAGTATGGGCGAAACGTACTTTCTAGCAAATCACTGACGTGATATCAAGCCGGAAACTTAAATGTTTTTCTCATTACATTCGTTTCTAAAAGAATCCGGAAAAAAGTATGTCGTGATTAAATACAGGAGCCAGAGTCAGCTGAATATCAGAACATTAGTGACTTTTCTTCCATTACACATGCCTTATGAAGTTAAAAAGTAGTTACTGTAGTCGTATATTTCTTGAATTTATTAAAGTGGCCATGGAGATAAATGAAAGTGTAAACAAAAGTGGAAAATGATAAACAAATTAATCATAGGGCTGGTAGCTGCATATGCCAGTGCATTAGGGGGGAAGAATACTTCCCGATGATCAAGCTGTCGTTCCTTGGCGATGGTCGTGGCTAGAAGTCAATGTTGTGGCCCAGTCGAGGGACAAAGAGTGAGGCATTGGCAGCTGCGAGGAGAAGCTGGTAAAGTGATTCATAGTGAGATGGGAAGCCACTGATTCACATAAATCGACAAATCCTTACGAACAAATCAATTACTTAGCTTATGATTCTCATCAAATTTGTGCATAACATCGGGGCCACACTTTTAGATGCAGTGTTCTAATCTGGTGAGGTTAGCAAATAAAAAACTTATTTTAACTGTTAAGTGAGTACTGGACTGCCAGTTCACTTATTTGTTTATATTACCTACAACTAGCCTATCGTCAATCAAGAATATCCTTCTTTAAAAAAAGAATCAATGTATCATATTGGCTGTTGATATTTATCGTATTAAAACAATAATATAAATAAAAATCTGGTGTGAAATAGGCGGACTTGCTCTTACTGCAGTTAATACAATAAATTATAAAATAATAAATTTTCTTTAAATTACAATTTTTACTCAGTAAATATAGAGGTGGTAGATTATAATACTGGTTTTCCCAGAAGGCATAAAACAATTTTGCGTTTACAGTGCAGTCCAGAAAACAGCGCCAATACAATTGAACAAACCCAAATAATTCTTTTATGCCTTTTTTTTGGATACATCAAAGATTAATAAGGGTTGACAATAAGATGGAAGACAAACCTCAACAACAAGTTTGACTCTGGTCATCACCGAATTTTTAGTTTTTTGGCACAATTAGTACCGCGTTTGTGACGTGAAATTTTATCAATTTTATTATCTATATATCTGTTTTGACGCGAACGGAAATCATAAAAAAGCATAATCCCTATTTCTAAAATTAAAAAAAAATTCTTTTGTAAAATATTTACAATTTAAATAAGTTTACACTTTCTAAAAATCTCAAGTGGCGTAAGATTTCTTTGGTCACCCTCAATTATCTTGGGATTAATTTTTCTTATAATTCAAATCATTCATTTTGCAACAATCAGAAGCATTAATACTTTAGTGAGTATCATAACACTCGACACCGAATTATGAATTACAAAAAAAAAAGTTTAGCTATCAGATTTGAGTGCCAATTGATACTGGTTATCTTTAACAACTTAAGAACAAATGATTATATGGTTATGTATTGATTGTTATATAACGTCAGAATAATTTATTTGAACAAAATAATTATGCAACGTGTTATGTTATTTCTTTTGCTTTTACGTAGAAAAATGTTGCTTTAAGTGGACATATTCAGTTTATATTAGAATTCCGAAATACTTGCTTTGCGATCACCTGAGCATGAAAAAGGATTTTTAGATATTGGTGTGTGTTTTATGGACCATCTAAAAACGAAATTTTGCAGAATATTCAACTTGATATGTCATTTAGTATCATCCGAACATTCGGCTTAAAGTTTTGTTAAAATAATTTTAAAAGGAAGTCCCCAATTTTCTCTAAAATGCCTCCCTGAATTTTCTTTAAACTTTGAATAATTACAATACATTTAAAAGGTTTTTCGTGAAAACTTAATTTTAAAAGCTTTGATTTCTGTAACGAGAGAACACTGCCCAGAGGCCGGTACGCTCTGAAAAAGCTATGGGCGCTAACAGTGACCACAGATAACACGCATAAAAAAAGCTGTATTTTTTTGAAGGAGGGTTACAGTGACTGCAACTTTAAAGGATCTATTTAGTTGTGTCCTTATGTTTCCCCTTGAAGTACCCATTAGAAGATGTTCGATTCCATTTATATGAAGTAACTTGAAGTTGACTATTTGACAAAGAGTCACCATTCTCTAGTATTATTTTCTTCCTTTCTGTACTTCTTGCATTGAATAGTTCCTTCGTTTCTCTATCGGTTTCTTTCTTCTTGTAACTGGTCAAAACGCACTTTCAAAGTGATCCTGTCCTACAACATACTAACATTATGGCAAGATTGATATTTAATAATTATATTAAGGCAAGATTGAATAGTGATATTTCTTCTATCTCATCAATTATTTTGGTATATAAAGGTATGCTGTTTTTTCTATGACCGCAAACAAAAACACGAGTTGAATATGTGATTTGAGAAGCACAAATATCTGGGAGTTTATCTGCCATAGCATGCTTCTTTTTATTTATTCGATCACTTTCGGATTTTCCTCCATCGTCAGAGTTAGGTTCATCAAGATCTGTAGAGAGAGTTGACTTCCACACACCACACTAACTTACCTCAAGAGGGCGTTGAAAATTTGTAAATGGAAAGCAACATTTTCATGAACTGAAACTAGACTCTGACAATGAAAGAAAATCCGAAACCAATAGAAATTAATGAAAAGAAACTTGCTAGGCGGATAAAAATCTCATACAAAAAACTAAAGTGTTCATACTTTAATATCTAATATGGAAACTTCAACTCCATTAACTGTAAGTTTGGAAAAAGGCTATAAAACCTTAATTAAAACTGTATTAAATTTAGAAATTCTGACTAAAAAAAAAGGCTTCAAGTGCTACTCGAAATATTAATGAATCCACGTCGCTGTTCTTTAAAAACAGTCTGAAGTCCATTCTTGAAAGCAGAACATTTCTCTGCTTCATGTCATTCATTTTACATTCATGGAATACATTCTAGAATTCTGACAGACTGAAAGCGGATAGAAGCACTTGGAAACTTCCGACTGAATTAGAACATCTGCTTGGCCTTGACTAGCTACTAAAACGAGAGTGCTGGTAGTATGCAATGAAAATAGTACTCTTTCTGAAGTTGAACATAAGTATTTATGAATACTAATGGGTGAATTTCATTAAATTCATTTAGCGTTTACGAAGTGAAAAGGGAATGAATTTGCTTCATATACAGATACACAACTAACAATTTATTACTTTCTCTTACTGTTAGTAAGAGGAAGTATTGCAATCGTGTAAAATTTCCGAAATCGACTTTTCACCGAAAATATCCGTTTTGAGGTCCCTGAGTCCAAAAAAGTGGTTTTTAGCAATTGGTCTGTATGGGACAGCATATCTCAAAAACGAAAAATCACAGATTGTTCAAACTTAATATTTTGTTAAAGGGCTACCAAAAGATTTTTCTTAAAAATGGTTCAAACGGAAGTTCCACTTTATTGAATGGTTATTTGTTTTTTTCTGATTTTCTCGTAAAGGGCTCCAACGATTTTTTTTTTTTAAACTTATGTATCACCTAAAAATAATACAAAGAGCTACTTTTATTTGAAACATTTCTCAGGTAAAATTCATTTAAGGGTACTTTTGTCGCAGGCGTGGGGTTAAGTTTTCCTCTAAAATGCTATTTCAATTTACCACACAATTCTATCATCTAAATCAGGAGTCGGCAACCTTTTCTGGACGGCGGGCCATTTTCAAAAAAAAAAAAAATTTTTGAGCGGGCCGCACAGTCAAATGTTTTGTAATGTAGTATGAAGCTTACATAGGTTTTTTTTTTTATCAAATATAAACATTATTTAAAAAATAAAATAAATATTAGTAATAATTTTATTTACATGCTATAACAATAACATCAGAGAACAAAAAAGAAAATAATTTATTTTATTCAAATAAAAATAACAAAGTTAATGCGAGTTTTGTTCCTGAATGTTTCTCGATAATTCATTTATCTCGGATAGGGTTTGAGAAACTGAAATCCTCAAAATGTTTTGCAAATTTTCATCGGTCAATCTCGTTCTATATTTCGATTTTATGAAATTCATTCTTGAAAAAGTTTGTTCGCATAAAATCAGTGCACGAAAAAATGCAATTCATTGATTTTGCAAAATTTCTTAAATTAGGAAATTTATTTTCTGATAGATCTAACAGAAAGAAATTAAACAATTTTCATCAAAATTATTTTTATATACATTGCTTGATGGTAAATTTGTTTGGTGGGCCGCACAAAAAGTTGCAACGGGCCGCGCGTTGCCGACCCATGATCTAAATAATATTAGTTAGAATTAAATATGTTGTTGAAATTTAGAGTTTGAAGAAAATCGGATGAACGGAAGTGCGTTTTTATTGAAAATTATTTTTCATTTTTTTTGCAATTTTCTCTAAAACGGCTCAAACGATTTTGTTTAAACTAGTAATGTTAACTACACAACCTACAACTTTTATTTGTATTAATGTTAACTACACAGAAAGAGACATACTTTTATTTGAAACATTCTCCTGGTAAAGTCATTTAAGAGATTTTTGGGGTGGAGGGGTTTTATTTTCCTCTAAAGTGCTATTATACAATTTTGTTGATTTAATTCTACCATCTATGCAAAATTAATTAGAAATAAATCGATAGCCAAAATTTCGAGTTTCAAGAAAATTAGTAAAGTGGAACTGCGTTTTTAGTGGACAGTTTTTTCAGTTTTTGCGTTTTTCTCCATAAAAATCCCCAACGAATTTCATTAAATTTGGTATACTAGTTATAAAATTTGTCACTTACAGTTTTATAAACTGCAATAAGAGAAAGTTGTGTGAGTGTTTCACATATCAGACTTTTTTTTGTGGTTGGATCCGCAGAGCTGGAAAGCATCACAAATATTTTCCGTGATAGCCTGATTCATTTGTGGTCATCGACCAGTTTCGGGCGTCTGCCCAACATTACAATGTTTTGACAGAACAGTGTGATAACAAGGACTTGCACACACAGCAAAATCGGTTTATTTATCAGTGTATAAATTGATTCTGCTCTGTGCAAGTCTGAGTATCGCACTGTTTTATCCTGACGACCGAAACCGGTCGATGATCCTAAAATATTAAGCAGGCTATCACGGAAAATATTTCTAATGATTTATTTTTTAATTTCATTTTTGGCTTCTCCAACCTCTGAAATTGATACCTAAATAGGACATTAAAGGAAATAATATATAAACAGAACTTTATTTGTAAAGATAACATGTTTCATCACCGTGTCAAATAATCATGTAACTCTTTTATTTTTTTTAATCACTATATAAATGTAAACAGAAATACAACTAACTATTGCTTTCAAAATTCTTTTATCTTTCAATAAATATAAATATTACATAAACAATGTACACACTATTTAATATCTGATACTACGAGCAACTAAAAAATTTGATCAATTAATTCCATTCTCTATAAATTCTTTATTGGCAAAAAGTGATTAAATCTACATACAGATAAAATAAAAAGCTATACAATATTTACATTTACTAATGTAGTCATGTCATATGGCCAAATATTCGTTTCATTCCTAAAGTTATCTCTTATATACATTATTACTAACAACAAAAGAAAATCTGTTATGTACAATAATCAGAAGCACTTAATAATTTTTGGAGTACTATACCTAACAACCGCACAAAAAAAAAGGAAACTAATTTGAGTATCGTTATCAGTTTTGAGTGCAAAAGTTAATTCGATAATAATATGACCAATTGAATTTAAACAAACAAAAAGAAAATATTAACAAAATAAATAAATTATATTTAAAAAATATTTAAATGAAATGTACAAAAAAAAAAACAAAAAAAAAAAAAAAAATAAAAAAAAATTCACTCTTTTGATCTACCGCTCTAATATAGGAGCATAATTAAACATGTTAAAACTAAAAAAAAATATGGAAGAAGAGAGCGAAGAATATCAACAGTTATACAATATTTTAAATAACTTATTCACTAAAAAAAATAAATAATAGTAAACTTATCGGGCAGTATACTTTTTAAAACTGATTAAATCAACCAAAACGAAATCGTTAGGGAACAAAAAAACAAACAACTGCAATCCCAGTAACAGAATTCATACACAATTACAATATATCACCGGATGGGATTGCATTAGCAAATTATATATCGTATATAATTAATTGTCAAATGTCACATTGTCCCGTGATAATCCTATTATAAGATTTACTATATATGATATTACCCGTTCATCTCTTAATACTTGCATGTGATCCATATTTGGAAAAGGTTGATAATAAACTTTTTGTTTTTGTTTATCACGCCACCATAAACAAGAAGCAAGACTTCGTCGATTTACTGTACCATCACCATCACCATACTGAAAGTATGGAGAATCAGGAAAACCACCAGGTTTATACAATAATCTGTAAAAAAGGAAAGGACATAAAATAGATTTATATTAGACATTTGATAGTGATATGGCGGGAATTTGAGATTATGAGCAATATCTGCTGATTTTAAACGGTGTAAAACAACCAATAATTAGTGTGTATTAACTATATATAATTTTGTATAATACTATTAATTGTTATCATTAATAAGAAATTTACTTGTCAATTGTTTCAGTTCCATAACCATGAAGACAATGTAATTCTACACCTGGCGGAGCAAAGTTTACATAAGGCTCTTGATCTTTTCTCATTTCCCATCCAGTCATGTAATTGATGTCACTAAAAACAAAAGCATAAAAGACACATATTGAATAAAGAATGCGCCGTTAAACAAATGTATTTTGGTACTGTTGGGTTGATTCCCGGTCCTTGGCCTTGCATTTTATTTATTAATGTGGGCAATTGTATGTTTGAGAAACATTATGTTTGCTAATCTGCCTCCTTCCGCGACACCTGCTTCGTTAGTTGGGCCGCCCGAGAACGTAGGCAATACTTCATATTAAGTAAGCAAGTTTTAAAATCTTCAAGTTCAATTGGACCTATAATATATAGAAAATGTATTGAGGGAACATACATTACATTAATTTCTTTAAAGTAATCTAGTGTGAAATACGCAAAAGACATTATTTTCTTCATTTCTCAACTTCTAAAATGACTATTGTTTCAAATCTGAAATTTTTACTACATAATTTATCAATAACAGGGTATTAATGGTGAACCGTAGACTGTAGATTGTTGTACGGGATTATCGCATTGCGACCTGAAAGATCTATCTAGCTATAGGCAACACTGCTCATCACCGTACAGTGAGTTGTAAAGGCTCCTAGCAAGAGAAAATCTAAGAGGAGCATGTTGGATTCGAACCCGGGACCTCCGCATTGCTAGTCCAGCGCGCTACCACTAAGCTAATCCCTTCCTTCGCCCTTGACTTGCGCCAATTTACGAGGGACAGATAGCCTAGTTTGTGTACGTGCTTGTCCTTGTCTGTAAAGTGTAGAGTGTATGTAGTTTAAGTGCATTGTATAGTGTTCTGACGAAGTACATGGTGTAGCAGTGTGTGGTAACCCGTGGGGTCGCTACTTCCTAAGTAACTGCATGCAACAGATACCCTTCCCTTTATGGGCCCAATGATGACCGTAAAATAAATTGAAAGGTTAACATCATAGCTCTCTTAAAACCATCTAATTTCTATTTTCTTGAAAAAATGTTTCAATAAAAGTGCTAGAGAGAATGTAACTTAATGTTGCAATTTAAAGAGAAATTTTTTGATCAGTAAAAATAAATTAAACAAGAAGTTTCAAGAAAGGTGAATTCTTTTTTGAGAACATACGGAAAAATTGAAGGAAAAACAGTTTGGTAAAGTAGTAATTTTGGATTTAGGCCGAAACGTTCATTGATAAGCAATAGATATCAAAATTTAAACTTTTTAAGATTTTCGATTTTTGAGTAATGTTATTCCATACAAAGTCAAAAAAGATTTAATTCAAAAACTTTTTCACTTCCAGATAACCTCAAAACATACAATGTGGAAAATTAGATTTCAAAAATCTTATACTCTTCAGTACAAGATAATATTATATCAGTTTACTTGTAATAATGGACATGACATGCTTCTTTGTGGAGGGAAGATTCTTTCTCGTAAATTATTTTCTTTTTTTTTTTAAATATAGGCGTGCGAACGTCTTCGGACATTGTCGTCTGGAGCATGCTTGCTTGTACACTACTAACACTGAGCTAATAATCTCGTCCCCATAAATTAACTGAGAGGTCTTCTAAAATTTTTTTGGTCTTTTCCTATTTGTTTTTTTTTCCCTTCCTGGATTGTTTTAATAAACATTCTGTAAGTAAACCTGAACGTGCAATATATAATCTAAAATGATAAATAATAATAATGATATCCGAAACGTAGAAGAATTGTTTTTTCCTTAAAAAACTCCTATGGTCATTGCCGAATTATCATTTTTATAAAGTAGTTTTATTTACCAATAAATGTACAAAACTAAACCCCCTACAAATAAATGTTTAAACATAAAAAAGTTAGTAAAGAACTTACTAAAAGAAATCCTTGATATTGGATAAGGAATAATTTTTCGTATCAGTTTGTACAAGAACTTCATTAGATCCCCAAATTTGTGGATTAGGCATTAACCAAGCTAAACTGGGAGTTGTTATTTGCATTTCTCTCAAAATTTTCTGATTTAGAACAAATACCCCCAAATCATCACCTAGAAAATAAAATAAATATATTAATGTGAATTCTTTTTTTTTTTGTCTGGAAAAGTATCTGAAAAAAAAATGGCTTACCTACAGCAAACACTTTAAGAGACTTAATCGATCCAGCAAATGCACCAGAAAGAGACACCACACCTCTAATATATTTATCTTTCCATGATTGTGCCATTGTTTGGAAAAATAATACACTCATCGGTCCACCCATACTATGTACAATAAAGATAACTTTCTGATTACCATTTTGTTCATATGTGTCTTCAACTAACTTTTTCAGATTATTAAAAAAGTCTTTACTCTCACCTAAAATAACATATAACATTAATAATAATGAATGCTTAGCAACATAAAAAAAAAAAAAAAAAAGAAGCAAAAAGCCTAGCTGATGATCAAACAATTTTTCACCACTAAAGAAAAAAAATGTGATAATTTCATAAAAATGAAGTTCTCTTCTTATTGTGTGGGCAATAAAAACATTATTATATGATTTTTTTGATGAAAACCAAATTCCCTAATTGCTTTCTTATGTTCGCCTAGGAAAAATAATTCTTGATTTGGTACCATAAGCTTAGAGATAAAAACAATATTACTAAATATTGGTTGGGGAAAGTAAAAAACAAAAACAAAAAAAAGATATCAACACACTATTAGTAAGTTCTAGTACTTAATATTTCAATGCATTCATAAAAATTTAAAGTAGCACAAAAATAATATAAATGTTTTTCAAGTATTTAGACTCTTTTTAATTTGGACAGGAAACGTACTTGGCCCTTTCCTAAAATCAAAGGGAGCTCCTTTAATGTTCAAATCACGCTGGTATCCCATAGCAACAAGGGCATTTCCAATATCTTTAAAATAAGCACCCGGAGACAGCTTAGTTGGATCTAACCATTCAACCCTGAAAGATTCTCCAAATCCGGGCACTCTGATATCAACTCCAGGTTGGTTGTATGTTTTTCTAGTGACATTATCATATACTAATTTAATGTTATCAATCTGTAAATTAAATATGGACTGATTATTGTAAGTAGCAGTTGCGGTGTACTTAAAAAATCAGCAAACTATGTTAAAAAATAGATTCTTACTTACCCAGCAATCAATTACAATTGGAACCAACAGTTCAACATTAAGCCACAGACTAAAGTAATCTGAAGTAGTTTTCTGACAAATGTAATGAACCGTGTCGGTTTTGTTTAATTTAGCTTCCAACTGGCTACCTCCATCGCCAGGCACTAACACATCAGCATTTTTATGAACTTATTTTTATAAACAAATAATTTTCCACATTCGATAGTAAATTAAAAAAAAAATCTTACCAAATATAACTGGAGGAAGTTTCGTTAATCTTACAGCTTCACAAAACCATATCGTAGGCAAGGAAATACTTAATACTAACAGGATAAATCTCATTGCCCGAATTTATTTGTAATCAAAAGTTGTTATTTCTAACTGAACAAGTAATCATCAAAATTGGACTTTCTTGTCGAAAATAATCGTTCTTCTGTGCTGGTTATAGCTAAATACAATTGCTTTATCTAAAGATTAACATTGATTTCTTTCTTATCTACAATTGTGTTATTTAGATATTTAGCGTTATTCATCTTGGATTTATCAATGAATTACAATGCGCAAATCAGATGTTAGGTTATTTACTTGTACAGGAAAAAAATATATGCGGAAATAGATAAATAAATCTTTTAATAACTATATTACGTGATCGTTTGTGAGCTTTTCTTTTTTTTAACCATACTCTTTTTTTGAAAACAATATATCGGTACCAGGTCGTATCAAGTAAATTATTGATCAAATATAGTTAACACGAATTTCCATAGCACTAGCTGGTTGTGATCATGAGAGAATTTAACATTCCTATTTGAAGAGAAATCTTTTCATTGTTTTAATTTTCATATTTTGATTTTTTTTTCTTTTTTAAGGATAAGAAAACATTTGCTATCTACGTGGCAGTTGGAGCTGTTTTCAATCATCAGTCCGCCCTTTGGCTTCAGTTAACCGTTTATTATGGCGGACTTGAAGCAAGAAATTAAACCAGACGAACAACAAAATTTTGCAGTAGGTAACAATAGTGATCCTAAAAATTTACAAGAATTAACACAATATGTAAGTAACTTGGTTTCTGATTATCTATTCCCGCTCTCTGCATTTTAATTCGTCATTGCAATCATTGTAATGTAACCTCATAAACCTAAGTTATTTATGTCTCATAATATCAGTTCATATTTGTTAATGCAGGAATAATTTTCAGATACAGACCTTGCTTCAGCAAGCTCAAGATAAATTCCAAACAATGTCGGATCAGATAATAACAAGAAATATCCTTTACAATTTTTAAACACTTCTGTCTATTAACTCATAATACAGTTTAAATAAAGTGCCCATTAATATTTCTAGTTAAAAAAGAACCCTTGTTATAAGAAGAGAGATTAATTAGAATACTTTGACTAAATCGTATAACCTCTGCAGTTAGGTTATGAATTTTTAGGTGTTTCTTGTGGAGATGCTTATGATTTGTGAGAACTAATGATACTGATAGTTTCATTCGTATTCACGTTAATTTGTGCTAGAATTGACCGCTATTTTATCTACCATAAACAATGGATTCATCTCTTGGTTTAAATAGCAGTAGTTCATATTTTCAAATTATGACACATTAGATAGGTGAATCTACATTGTGTAACATGAATATGAATTTATAGTAGACTTCATTCACCCCATATTTCTTGGAATCTTTCATCCTGTTATTCACAGGATTTCAAAAATTTGAACATAAACTTGTTTCCGTTAGAAATTTAGTATTGGAACTTGCTGCATTATATGTACTGTAAGTCGATAACTGTGCTCCTATTATTGATTGCCTTGTATTTATCCAGTAGTAAAGTAGAAAGGGATATGGCCACTCATTCTTTTAATTATTTGTTTGGGGAATGACATGTATAGTACCCAACTCAACTATGTTACATGTAACATGAAATAAGATAATTAAAAATAATATCTGATAGCAAGTAAAATTAAGTTATTCAACAAATTGTAATTTGAGATAGAGTCAGTGCTCATTGCAAACTTTTATCGTAGTTTATAGGAACTCGGAATCCATAAATTTGAATAACATTACGATTTCAAAACCGAGATTAAAATTGTAGAGCAAATATCATTATATTATATTGATAGTATTCTATGATCTTCATTGGAATAACTGTTTTTTACTTTCCTTAACAATTTCACGGTCTTAGTACTTTCCTAAACAATTTTTTGCAGATTATTTAGATGATGTAGTCTATTTTTAAGTATGTTAATTTCCAACAATTTTTTTTTATCCTTAATGAATACATACTAGATGAAATGGGAACACGTGTAGATGATCTGGAAAAGAATATATCTGATTTGATGACTCAAGCTGGAGTTGAGGGTCCTGATAAGTGAATCATAAAGAAATATGAGAACAATTATTGCATTTGGTTTTTAATGATAATCTGTGAATAACATTCATGTAGAAATACAATCAATTCAGCTTTATTCAGTTTGGTATTAGTGCATTATAATTATGATATCTATATGTGTATGTTGAATCTTTATCTTTCTGAGAATTTATAAAAGTTTATATTATTTGTAAACTATTTTTTAATCTTTTTTTTTCGTATTTTTATTTAATTTTCTAAATATTGTTTCATAATTAGATTTAATTTGTTAAAGAGAATTTACTGTTAAAACTTCTTAGTACTGTGTTCCTGGAATTTACTCGTGTTCAAAAAAAAAAAAAATATTGTTAATGTCGGTTATTATTAAGTGTAGAGGTAATCTGCTTGTTCGTTTACGTGACATGGGCGGCGGAATGTCAAAAAAGTACATTTTATAAATTTAATAAAGCTTTTTTTTACAATGTTTATATGAATTCTATTAATTTTTTTATTTCACTATAAATTGTTTTACCTCATCATTAAAAACATTTCGTTTTTTTCCTCATTGGTCCTTGAAAAAATAAGGTTAAATTCGTAAGATGCAAATCTTCACAGGTAAGGCTAAGGTTTTCTGCATACTTCTGAAATTCATTTTCTGTTTTGTTTTCTAGCGGTTTTTTAGCAGTAGAGCAATGAAAATTGATATAAAGTAAAAATGAAATAATTTCTTGTTTTTATATTTAATATAGTTCGTTTGTAGTCCATGAAATTAAGTTAATTTGGCATTAAAAACATAGACATATGTCTTGGATTTTTGTGCCGATTTCTTTTTTTAAAATTGTCATTATTTAATATTTTGTTTGCTTCTTTTTAAAGCTTTAAAATAAATTATCGTATTTTATGTTAAATATAAGAAATTGAGTTTTTATAAGAAATATGTTCTTATATATTCTGTGTATGATAAAAATGTTGAACCTCAGGGATAGCACGAAACATCGGAGTTACCTCATTTTCAATGAGTGTAAAACTGAAAACTTCCATTCTCTACTGCCAAAAGATCCTTTTCATCCAGCGTTTTTTTTTCGAGGCCATAAATATCCATGTCATTAACTTCTCCCTGTGTACGTGAGTCATTTATGTGGTGCTTTTTAGTCTTCTCCTGCCTAGATTTATTATGTCATTTCAGAAATCGGTTCGCCTGGAACCAAGGGACTTTTAAAGATTTGGTACTTTGCAGTTAATTGATGAAAACGGAAAGCACATGAAGGGCGGCGGCTCGGTAGCTTGCTCTATGAGTTAGTGATTGTACCTGTTGATAGATATAAAATCATTCTTCTCTGATAGAAACTTTAAAAAGGGGAAGTCAACGTTTCCATACAAACTTGATGAATCAGAATCCGAAGATGGGAAAAAATCCGAAACCGATCAGAATTAGTAGAAGCATGCCGTGAGGTACACAGATATAGTTGATTTTCTCTCAACTCGCAGTAATTATCATTAAAGTTGGATTAACGTATGTATCGCTTTGTGTTTTTTTTTGAGAAAATTTATTTTAATGGAGCTCTAGATATCGTTTATGTGGGTCTTACGCTTCCCCAGGCAAAGGATAACCTGCAAAAACTAGGCTAGGGCTTAACTTGGTGTGAAGTAAGTTATTGAAAATAGTAATATTAGTTATTTTTAAATATGTGTCACGAATAATGATTCTTTACATTAAAAGAAATTATAAATATACCAGACAGAAATTATTGCAAGTTAATTATGATTATGTTTCATTAATCCATATTTTGACTTCTCTCACCATTTGTAGACCAAGAAGTAATTTCAGAGGAAAGATCTATACTATTTAGTTTTTTGTTGGGTTTTTGCATAAAATTGTAAATAAATACATACTTCCGATAAAACGACTTTCTTCTAACTCAAAATTTTTGATATACATTAAATTCTTAATAATATTGTATACAGGATAGAATCGTGTAATATATTGAAATGGCACTTTAGAGGAAAGCCTAAGTACCCCTCCCCCTGGAATCCCCCTTAAAGAATATTACTGGAAAAATGTTTCAAATAAAATTTGTAGTTCTTTTCATGATTAGTTCGTGTAGTTATACTAAGTCTAAAGAAAATAATTGGAGCCATTTTCAAGAAAATCCCAAGACTGAAAAATTTATTCAGTAGGTGTAATTCCGGTTGACAGATTTTGACCTTTACCTTACAGCTGTGGTCAGCAACCTTTTTACTATGGCGAGGATTTCTAGTGGCTTGTTAATGACAAAGACCACTTCATCTTAATTTTGCTGTATGAGGAAGTTGTGAGCTTAACGTTAATTAAAAGCACATTTACTAAAACAAAAAAAAAGTTAAAACCAATTTATTAAAATATACGCCTGTTCACAAACATAAGTACTAAAATAAACAAAAATATTTATTAATGCGGAACTTGATTCTGGAGATCATTAGACGATTTGTCCCAGTCAGGCATACAATCTGAATTGCCTATTATTTAAACTTTATTAATCGCGCAGTGCGTACCCTGGTTGCACCTTTTCGAAATTCCAATATCCAATCTCACCCACTTATACACATACAAACACAAGCGCCCAAAATATGCATGCTACAACGGATAAAATCCTAGATGTTATCCAACATTGCGGACCCATCCCGCAATATTCAATAACATATTATTGTTTATGCAAATTTTGAGAATGTTACTATTGTTTTGCAGGTCTATTGTTACTATTGTATTGAACACTTTTTAAACTTCTTTCAGTTTGATTTATTATTTATTCATTTTTTTATACATTCCTAATTATAAGTAACTTAATTACTTCGAAATTTTTCAATTAAACTTTTTTCTTTTTAATCAAGTCATTCGATTATTTTTCTATTATTTCCCAAAATTAATGGGTATTATTTTCTCAATATTACCTTTTTTATTATTTTTAACGAAATGCTAAAACAACAATCAAATTTGCTTGTGATCTTAGTCCCTCCCAGGAGCCCAAAAAATTTTAGTTATCAATAAATACTATATAGGTTTCTGAAATAAAATTCTTTATTTGTTCATATAATTTTTTTTTTTTAATAGTTTTTTCTAGTTTATTTATTAAATCAGCAAATTCTGTTACAATAACAATAATTGCTACTACTCACTGTTGATACTGTTGGGATTGAGGATCTTGAGTGGAGAACTATCCAGCGATGTCACTCCTGGCATTGTTGGGGCATTTGGTTGCGAAGGTTAACCATAGGCCACTTCTTTTTCAATCTCCTTGTTGTATCCTGTGACAAGGTTAAGTTGGAGATGAGAGAATTGTAATTTTGTGATAGTGTCTCGTGAAACTTTTTTTATTTGGTTGTGATTGTGTCTGTCACGAGTGGTATATTGAGGCCAGTGTGTAGTGTAAGGTTTGAGACATTCTAGGATGCATCAGTAATATGTCGTAGCAGTTTAGATTGGAAGACTTGTTTTCTGCATAGGTTGAAAAGTTTGGTAGAATCCCAAACTTCGCAACCGTACAGCCATATAAGTCGAATTATAGTTTCTGTAAATTAGTATCTTGTTGTAGAGGTTGTCGTTTTGTTTTCCGTCTAGCAATCGTCGTAACTGTCGAAATCTCTTATTCAAAGCATGTCTTTTAAGTCTGGTGTGGGGGTTAATCGGCGGTCTAAGTGGAGTCCAAGATAGCGTGTAACAGTTTTCTCCGGAAGAAGTAAAGTGTTGGGCTTGTACATTTACGTAGTGTGAAGTCATGTGGGTAGATTTTAGACTGTTAATTTTGATTCTCCATTTGTTGTGCCATTGTGGAATGTCGTCAAGGTGTCTTTGTAAGTGAGTGAAAGGATGGCAGGTCGTCTGCAAAGGTCGCCATTAGAGTTTTTTGTGAAAGTGTTATGACGTGTGTATAGAGTGAGTATAAAATGGGTCCCAGTACACTTCCGTGGAACACCAGCCTTTATGGGATAGATGTCAGACATAACGGTCTTCTCTCTCACGCAAAAATATCTGTCAGTTAAGTAAGACTATAAGATTAAGTAGTAAGTAAAAGGAAAAAATAGTTTTAGTTTATATAGAAGTTCTGGATGCCACACCTTATCGAAAGCTTGTGCCATATCCAAGAAAGCTGCAGAACAGTATTCTCCGTTTTCTAGAATAGAAGCTATTTCGTCAGTTAGTCTGTGACTTTGATGTATAGTAGAATGATTTTTGCAAAACCAAACTGGTGATCTGGGAGTGATTGAGAATGTTGAATGATGGGATTGAGTAGTTTTAGAAGTAATTTTTGAAACAGTTGCCAAGAAGGGAAAGTAGACTAATAGGATGGTATGATGATGGTGAATGTTTAGGTTTCCCGGATTTATGAAACAGTATGATTACAGCAAATTTCCAGTGTACTGGGGTAACCGAGACGTAGTATTGCATTGTTAAGATAAGTCAGATAGATTACTGCTTTGTGTGGTAATGTCGTAATTTTTTTTTGAAGTGATAAGGTCGAAGCCTGGAGATTCTCGAAGAGGAAGTTTATGGATAGCGAATTTTGGCTCAGATGGAGTGAAATGTTTAGGAGGTAGAGATTCTGACAGATTTCAGCTATATGATTTTGGTCTTGCACATCATGGTGAGGTTCAAATACTGTATGTAGCTAAGTGTTTGGCAAACGCTTGAGCCTTTTCTTTGTCTGATTTAGCCAGTTGCCATCATCTTTTCGAATTGGTGCTGGAAGAGATGGTTAATTTAATATTTTTCTGGTGGCCTGCCAAAGTGATTTGTCATCTGTCGCTAATGAATTTAAGTAGTTCCGAAATATTAGTATTTTGTAGTTGGTCAGTTCTTGTTTTAATAAGGAGTTCAGGTGATTGAATTTAGTTTTGTTGGATGTTATCGGTGGGTTTGCCATTATCTTCGAGCCCGTCGTTTTAGTGTAATTAGTTTTCGGATTTGATCTGGTAAGAAGTCAGTTTTAGTATTTGCTTGTGTAGTAGAAGTTGAGGAAGACCGGGCAGTGTTTTGAATAATTTTGGTAAATTCACCTACAGCATGATCTAACTATTGGGTTGTTTTGAGTTGTTCTTTTAGATTGAAGTACCGTCTAGTATGTGTAAATTTTTGCCAGTTTACTCTGACAGGAGTTAAAGTATAAGGTGAAGGTTGTCTGAGAGGGGTAGTTTGTACGGAGAGTGGTCTGATGATAAGTCGGTAGAGTAGGTGTCGTCCGTCTGTTTAATGTTGGAAGTAACAAAGAAGTCTAGGAGGTCGGGTAGTTTCTTCCTTGATGATGGCCAATAAGTTGCTTAATTTGGGCTAATGATTTGATATTATTATCTAGGACTACCCATTGAAGCTGGATTCCCCTTGGGTTGCCCTGCACCCTGCCCCCGAATATAGGATGTTCAGCATTGAAATCGCCTCCGGCTATGAATGTATTACCTAGAATATTGAAGAATTAATGGAATTTATTGTAATCAATTACTTTGTTTGGATGGCAGTAAACAGATGAGATGGCTATAGATTTTGGCTGGCATTCCACGATAATGGAAGTGGCCTGTTAAGTGTGATCAGTCCTGAGTGTTGTATAATTACGTATGTATAAGTTAGTTCGGGAAGTCAGTGTGTTTCTGTCAGGAGGGCTATGTCTATTCATTTTTCGTTAAGTACTTTCTCAACTTCGTAAAATGGAAAGTTTTTCAAAGTTGGGGATAAACCTTGCCTCCATCGGGACATAGTTTCTGACTTTTTTCGCAGTTCTGCTGTGCTGTCCGCCTTTTTTCAAAGTGGATGTTAGCTGTAGAGTAATGAACTTCTTGTGCAGCTGTTGGGTTGTGCAGACTTGTTCTTTGTGCCAAATCGCTTCTGATTGCTTGCCTTCTTCTTTGAAGTTCTGTGTGGACCTCACATCCTCGACAGTTGGCAGGATGCGGGCCACCACAGAGAGCGAAGTGGGCGATTTTTCTTAGGGCTTTAGGCAATCACCCGAGGTGTGACCCCACCATAGCGAACACTATATGAGGATGATTGCAGTAACCTTTCGTGAGTCCGTAATTTTGGCAGCGCTGGCATTGTGGAATATCTTTTCTTTTATTTGGCTTCTCAACTTTTATTATGGTATTTCGAAGTTTGGTTACCTGAAATATTGTGTGATTCGTAGGGTATGGCGCAAGATCTACGAAGTTTAGCGGTAACGTTTCTTAGTTCCGGGTTGTAAAACATTAACTATGGCTATTGCTTGGTATCCTATTTGTGCAGTTCTTCAGATATCATGTCGGTTGAAGTATTGTGATGAAAATGTCTTATAACAATTCTATATGGTTTGTTGGCACGTGTGAAATTCAAAATTACTATCTTTAAGGTATTTTACGGCAGCTCTGTATATACATATATGGAGTTTTGGTGTTAATCCTAAGGTCAGAATTGTTGGCATTTAGTGTGAAATTATTTGCACCTAGACTTGTCATTAATCCTGAATATAATAATTTGAAATCTGTTATTTTGATTGGAGGTAGTAGGCTAGATTTTATATCATTTGAATTATTTTGGCTTTCTGTATTGTTTGAACTGGTATCTATGGTAACGTTGTTGTTTTGTTTAATAAAAGTGTGGTGTAGCCTTGGCTATTTGTATATTTACATTTGAGTTTAATTTTGTATTTGATTTGGAGTTTTTCTTGCGTCTCCCTTTTAGCCTGTTCCCATTCTCTAGAGAATGACTCTAGATTCCTATTGCTTGCTTCATCTTCATCAGATGTGATTCGTAGTTATGAACTTCGGGAAGTACCCGTGGGACGCTCGTTTTATTAAAAAACTTTCAATAATGAATTATAATTACTTACTTTGTAAAGTTCTGGACAAATGTATTTTACAGCTTTAGACAACTTAAATTCCTCTATCTAGATAGGCATTTATGCTGACTTTTCTACGTGAATAAAAACATTTTTACGATTACTTAAGAAAGGAAATAGAAAAGTAGGATAATACTTTAATTCATTATTTATCTCTTTTCGCCTATTGTAATTTCCTTTATCGTAGATGAATCGTGGAGGGTTCTATCTACAGATTATTCCGATGATGGTGTGGTACTTACCATTGATAAGTAGGCCTAATGCAGTCGACATTCACACCGCAATTGTGTGGTGGTCGGGAGGAAGGATTGATAGGGAGAAATGTCAGTATACTGCAGGCTTGTTTGGCCATAACGGATTCGGTTCTAGGGGAGATAATGTAAGGTTATACTAAATTTTTATTAATTTAACAAATGAAAAATAATGATAAAATTAAAGAAAAAATTGATACTAATTAATTTGAATAATTCATTTTCCTTGTTTTTGGGATAATAATAAAAAATGATTATTTTTCAAATACAAAACTGTTGACAATGATGAATATTATTTATTAATAACCGAACAAAAATGAATTGTTGCTGCTGTCATGTGACAGATACAGTTTGAATTTTTTTCTAGTAATGACGTGAACTATAATAGTGATTTGATTGCCAACCAAATTGATAATAAAATTATGTCATTACAAATTAGTTATTTTCTTGAAATCGAAAGACTTATGAGATGTCTTTTTTTAAATAAAAATTATGCTATGAATTGATACATTGTTTTGATAATATATATATTTTTTTTTAATTTAAGGCGCTGCAACATCTATGGTGCGCCCGGACCCTTCTCAGTGCACTGCCGGCTTCTGGGACAGTGTTCTCTCTCAGTGAGCTGTAGATACTCCTAGAAAGGAAAAATCTAAGGGTAGCACAGCCAGGACTCGAACCCGGGACCTCCGCGTGGGAGTCCAGTGCGCTAACCACTTAGCTATTCCCTTCCCTGATTTGATAATTGTTTAATACACTACTGTTTTGCTATTATATTCAAGTTTCAACTACATGCTAGAGTAGTTTCGCATAATATTCTGACACTTAAATTAAAGCCAATGGGAAATATGATAAAAGAGAAAATAAAGAAGCAATATATTTTATGCAAGCATATTGTAAACAACTTTTATTCCAAGTATTTTTTTTATAATTAAATCAAATTGAAATTGGAAGAAGATAAAATACCTGCATATGATAATAAATAAAAAAATTTCTCTAAGTTCTCTGAATCCCATCTCTACACTAGTAGCAGTTTGACATTTTATTAATTTATTTTAAAGTTTCAGACACTATGAAGCATTAAAGTATCAGTAGATTTATGATTTTTAATTACGTTTGTAGGAATAAAATTTTCTAGTTCTAAAATGCAATCATTTCGCTCGAGCCCAGCATTTTTTTATGGCCTACCAATTGACAAAATAAAGAGTTCCAGAAATCAATAAGGAATCTTGTTTAGAAAACAATTTTAACAACATTTACGAAAAATATTTATGCTCAAGAAAATAGCTAATATAGCTCTTCAGTAATCTGGATAGGCCGTTAACATACTAAAATGAACAGCAAATGCATATTTTATAGAAAACCGTATTGGTTTTAAAAAAAATATATTGATGCTCTAAAAATCAAAAGCAAATAATTGGCAGAAGAATTTAACTTGGATATTTAAAATGCCCAGAAACCAACATAACGTGGCGTTAAGATAGATATTGCAGGGACTCTGCGTCTGCTCCCTATTCTTTGTGAATAGGCTCTGCCTTGGCAAACTATGCCATCTTCAGACATCAAAGCTCCTCATAAACTTTTCACAGCATCTAACATTTAATACGAGGTCACCTTTTTTATTTTCCTTTCCGGATTTTCTCCCAAAACTAAAGGTTTGGGAGAGGTGTCAGACCTGCAAGTCGTGCCCTCGGTTTGCGGAGCGACTAAGAAGGGGAGGGTTTAATTTGCTAATTATGGAAGAAATGATTGATAAAAAAAGTAATAATTCTCAGAAAATATAAAGAAATGAAATTTCTTAATTCTAAAATATTATTGTTTGAAAAATAATGTTTATTTCTCCTTTCTGATACTGATGGAATATTCTAAAATAGAATAAATATAAATATAAAACTCGACATTGGAATTCGGTATCAGCACCGGATATGTCACAAAGGTTTCAGTAAAAATCTGACAAACTAAAGTACAACTTTATTTCAGCTTTCCGATTTTCTCAAAAATGGCTTCAATGATTTTATTTGAAAATGGTATTCTAAATGCACATAATGACATTTTCTTCGAGAAAAATGATTTTTGGGTATTCTTGAAGAACAGCGTCCTCTAAACTACTTTTCAATAAGTACAGACTACAGTTTAATCATTGTATCATATTAGGGAAAAATTTACGGTCCTAAAATTCCGAATATAAACATATCGGGCAAGCCTAAGTGCATATCAGCTTCTAAAAGGATTTTACTAATACTTTATTATTTTTTTATATTATAAAAGAACATAGAGCAATCGATAGGCTTGACCAGCCGGAGGTCAATGCAGCATTAAAACACATTAGAAGTCATATCAGCATTTACTCGTATGTAAAATAAAAACAAATAAAGGAATAAACTGTTAAAGAAAGAATATAATTGCTATCGAAAGTTTTTTGTATTATCGATTTCAATATTACAAAGAATATTTTTAAATACAATATATTACAAAATGCAACATTATATCAAAGTTAATTTATGTAAAAAAAGTAAAATGAAAGACGCTCTTAAAAAAATATATATATATATAATATATAAAAAAAATAAATAATTATTCGAAAAAGATCGTGATTCTTTTGTGCAGTTTTTAATTGAAGGAAGCATATTATAATACTTTGCTTTTTGTTTTTTATTTATATTCGATTCAATTTTTATGCAATACATTGACATTACTTGTCTTTTTGTTGTATAAGTTTTAGATTGTTATTTTTAATACTGTAATAAATGAACTGGATTAAAATAAGAGCTAAACTAGATGTACTAATACAATATGTAAATATTAGCATTGGATCTTTTGTATCTTGCACAGATGTGAACACTCTGGATGAAGCAATAAACAGTTGCATTGTACATGTTGCGCCAGAAAGTTGGCCAGTTCCTTTTTCTTTAAACATAGTATAAGACTGCAGCAACTAAGTAGGAATAAAATAGACAAATACTGTCAAGTAAGAAGATATTAAAATTAAAAATTAACCATTAACTTAATAACATAAACAAGAATATTTTGCAACATTTGCAACATACCTAAAGTTTATAAACAGAAGAGATAAAAAAAAGCCTCACTTAAATTAAATGGAAACCAATGAGAGGAGATTATTGTATTTTGACATTTCACCCAATTTATGGATTAATGGATTTTTATGGCAATAACTTCACTTGTGCAAAACACAAATGTGTTTGGGTTACACTTGTAACCACTTACTTGGGTTTTTAACACTTGTGTGTTTGGATTATTAAAAAATATTTGGGTTAACCTCATCTCATAGGGGGCAAGTAAAAAGATTAAATTAGGGTAATCAATGTAAGGGTGGCTATTGCTTGAAAGGGTTTGCTAGTAGCTGTAGTAGCAGGCACCTGCTATGAAGGATTGCCCCCTATCACATGGTTTAAGGGACATTTTGTAATTTCTAAATCACAAGAAGGAAACTATAAGATAGGATTTTCCAATATTTTATTTCCTAACGGATCAAAATTATTATGAAAATTAATATGTTGTGGAATCACAGAAAGAAGTTCAAACTCATTTGGATTTCAGACTCATCTTGCTGGTTGTGTAGATGGAACACAATGAACCCTAAAACATCAAATTGGAATACATGTTATATACGAAATATCCACAATAAAATGAGATTGGCGACTTAAAGGGCCTTGTCAAGAAAAACTGAATCTATCGTGAACTAACTAATAAAGGAATAAACTACTAATAACTACTTATAAAAATACTTCGGGGCATCCACAAATTGCTTAAACAACTTTTCATTTGTCGAAAACCTATTCCTCCAAACGTACTCTACTAAGTAAGCTTCGAACTTAGTAGTACACATGCGGCCAATTCGTCTCCTCATGTCTCTTTTTATTTTCGACCAGTAGGATTCCTATACTTTGGGTATGACCATTTTATCTCGCGGACTCACAAAATTTAAGGAGTGGTTTACCTTAAAGTGGTGAAACCCTAACGAATCTAAACTTTGGTAGCCTCTCCAGCTATCTGTGACATGGTAGTTCCCCGTTTAATTACTTCGGCCATGATAATGATGCCTGTGGCATCTATTTTATCCACTACAGATAAAAATACTTTTTGGTTGACCATCTATATATACCACCACCGATGGGTCTTTGTTACTCTACCTCTGTTAAACTTTCTGCGCCCAAATGTGCTGCCACCTTTACTATTGCGTTTGTCCCCCCCCAATCTTTTCGCTGTTCTCAAACAGCCAGTTTAAAATTAAATTCCGAAAAATATCTAGAATTTTTGTTACAGTATTGTGGCATAATCCCGTTTCCCTAACTAGAGTGTTTCGAGGATACCTGCGTATCCAGCCCACTAACACTATCTTGTCCAATGGCACGTTTCACAGATTTCGTCCTAAAAAAAACTTTTTTTCGGCAATTTCGGATCCGACAGCGATAAAGTGGTTCTTTGCCAACGCCTGGGAAACAAAATGCAAAATAATTAAATTAAGAAAGATAACATTGCCGTATATATGCATAAGGTCAAACGTTTGGTCAGTTTAATAAAAGAAATAAAGATAAAAATATTGCTTTTATTAATTTATATAATTACGTACCCATTGGATTCGATGGTTTGATCAGATCCACAATTTACACATACCATAAATTGACTTTTTAGGTGGTGTGTTGCTAAAAATTGCACGATTCCTGCTGCTGCCACATGTTTCTCGCTACTAGATTAAACTATTCAGAAATTCCATAATTCTATTCATTTGAATCTGTAAGTACTTAGGAAGTGCTGGGATACGAATGATCAAGAACTTTTGAAAATGCCCCTTAAATCATGTCAAAAGAAGAATTTACTACTTGGTCAGACAATAGCCGGTAGTAATCACAAGGTTAGAGAGTGTATATCTGGTCAACTTGTTACCTGCCCCCTATAAGATGAGGTTAACCCAAATATTTATTAAATACTTATATTCCGAATAGGAGCCAAATGGTTTGAGGGAGTAATTTTACTCACATAGGGTGAAACTTCCCTATGTTTCTAGAGATGGATATTCTGTCGCAGAACCTCGTTCAAGTCCAAACAGCGCGCCCTCGTCGCGGCTCTGGAAACATCTGCGCTCCACTTTTGTGGAAGCGTGGATGGCCAAGCTGGTGGGCGAACGCAGAGGGTAGCCTTCGGGCTATTTGGGAACCTAGCACTCCCACGTACCTCAGCTACAATTGCAGACTAACAAATGCCCGCTGCATTGGAGTCTGCCCCGTCAGGAGTGTGAGTTGGTAGAAACTTGTCTGCCCTCTGTTTGGGTCGCCATAATTTATGTGCGGCCTGAATCTCTTGCTGCGGAGCCTCTGTGGGGGTTCATGCTGCATCACTTGCACCTAAACGCCTTAACGTCGTACACTTACACAATTACACTCTTACACGCTAGTGGCACGTGCTGGTGCCACCCACATGTTTGCCGTGTGTGGATACCTGTGTCGTGGGGGAGGGAAGTCCTGGTGGTTGAGGATGCAGGTTCTCGCTGGAGGCAAGTTTCCTCGGCGTGCCTTGCAGTCCAACACACCACTTTGGTTCCTGACTCCACTAAACAGGCGGCCAGAGCCTAATCCAGCTCTGGTCAATCGGCTAGCGTAAAGAACGCATGGGTGAGCTCCCGGGTATTGTGGGCCTTGGCTCACAATCCCTGGGCGCTATATCTCTAGTGTAGCTCTGGCGCTTCTTCAAAGCGTCCCAAATTGTGAGGCTCCGTGGAGGGTGGAGAGCTCTGGAGATGAATTTTTAATTTTATTTATTATATGTTTTTAATTTTAAATTCGTCAGCCGGGGGCCCCTTAGAGGAGGGGGCCACCGGTGGTGGGGGTAATTCCTCTGTACATCCAGAGTCGGGTGACCAGGGCCTGGATGCACTAATGGGTGGGAATCTGGAAAAATATCCAGAGGCAGGGAAGGCTTGCTTCTGGAGGAGAACGTGTCAGGAGGAGCCGCGGAGGACTTGTCTTCCTGCGGCGATTTCTGAAACGTGGTCAAAGGAAAAAGGAGAGATATGTAAGGCAGGTATTATTATTTATTTATTTATTTATTTTATTGTTATTTATTTATTTGTTTATTTTTGTTCCTGCCTGCTATCAAGTTTGTCAGAAATTTCATTTCTTACATTAGTTGACCTATTACTATGATTGACAGGGTAGAAATGGTTCAGGTTAACTTGCAGCATAGCAAAGATGCCACGGCTAATTTGTGCCGCTCTATTGCAGGGTTGCATACATATTTTACACTTATCCAAGAACCCTATGCTTATAAAGGATTGGTTCGAGGTTTGAGTGCGGTCAATGGCAGGCTGTTTGTTGCGGATGGCGGGGACACAACGGGGATACATGCCTAGAGCATGTATTTGCGTTAGAGAGATGTCGGCGCCGTTCTGCTCAGACAGTTTTGCTCTAGGGATCTGGTGGCGGTGAGGGTTGCTCTTGGTGGCCGACGTCTTGATGTGGTGGTGGCCTCGGCCTATTTCCCCTATGATCATCCCCCTCCGCAGGAATTAGTAGATTAGGTACGGTTTACGGAGTCCAGCAATAAATAAATAATAAATAATTATAGGTTGTGATGCAAATGCACATCATGTTGTCTGGGGCAGCAGCGACATAATACTAGGGGTCGTGCGGTCATGGACTTCTTGATGGGTACTGAGGAGGATCTTGTGAGTAGGGGTTCTGAACCCACTTTTGTAACTAGATTGGAAGACAAGTTATATTAGTTAGTTGTAAGTTGTTAGACAAGTTGTATTAGTTATATTAGTAAACTGATTAGAGATTGGAGGATAAGTTCGGAAGCTTCTATTTCTGATCACAGGATTATTAGGTTTAGTCTGGGGATTGATCCAATCACCATGGCTACCAATAGGAACCCCAGAAGAGCGGATTGGAATTCTTATTCTAGACTTCTAGGAGATAGAATGATTTTCCAGTCAAGTGCTCTTGGTGATATTACTGAATTGGAAAGAGAGGCTGGTATTCTACATGAACACATTAAGTCTTCATTCGAAGAGACCTGTCCTCCCAAGTTGGTTAGTGGTAGTAGGATCCCTGGTGGTTATCTCGCTAGAAAAGCTAAGAAGACAAGTTAGGGGCTCTTACAGGAAGGCTGTCCTAACCGATTCTTCGGAATCATGGGATAGTTACAATAGTCTTAAAAAAGCATATAAATATGCTTTAAGGAAAGCTAAGAGAAACTCTTGGAGATCGTTTTGCGAGGGTCTAAATTCGACTCAAGAGACATCTAAGCTGATACGAATTCTTGGTATGGATAAGGATTGTCAGTTGGGTACTTTAAGATACCCTGACGGTTCCTTTACAGGAGGAGAAATGGAGACATTACAGCTCTGGCTTAATACCCATTTCCCGGATAACATAAACATTAACAGTACTGCTTCGCCTGCCGTTGGTGGAATGAAGCTAGAACCTAGTGACCTGGCCACCGTGGACGAGGTAGTTACTATGGATAGAGTGGTTTGGGCAGTGCAAAGTTTCTCACCATTTAAGTCCCCTGGTCCTGATGGAGTTTGTCCCTGTCAGTTACAAAATGGTGGAGATGTACTGATGAAGGTGTTGATAAGGATTTTTAAAGGCTGTTTAATGTTTGGTTATGTGCCAACATTTTGGAGGGAAGTTAGGGTGGTCTTTATTCCTAAACCAGGAAGAAGTGACTACTCTGACCCTAAGGCATTTAGACCTATACGTCTTATGTCTTTTCTTTTAAAACTTTGGAAAGGTTGGTGGATAGGTATATTACTGATGGTCCTTTGAAGGATCATCCACTCCATCCAAACCAACATGCTTATACAGTAGGAAAATCGACTGCTTTGCATTGTCTGGTCGGTAGGATAGAATCTGCTCTAGAGACATAGGAATATGCTTTAGGGTGCTTCTTTGATGATGAAGGGGCATTTGACAGAGTATCGTTTGATGCTCTTAAAGATTCCCTAGGTCGAAAAGGTATACAACCAGTTTTAATTAACTGGATAGGTATTTATTTAAGGAGTAGATTTATACAGGCTTCTATAGGTATGCGTACTGTGGTTTGGGAGCGGGGAGAGGGTGTCCTCAAAGTGGTTGTCTCTCTCCAAAGCTATGGTGTGCTGTCAAGGATGAACTGTTAACCAGGATGCATTCATCGAGATTCTATGTACAGGCATATGCCGATGATGGTGTTATTTTATTGATGGGGCGATGTCTAACTACTATCTCAGACTTAATGCAAAGTGCCCTCAACATGGTATATGATTGGACTGAGGATAAGGGTCTTTCAATTAATCCCAGTAAGACCCAGGTGATTTTATTTACTAATAGGAGGAAGATCGTAGGATTAATACCTCCTAGGTTATTAAGAACTTCTGTTCAGATTTGCAAATCGGTGAAGTTTCTTGGGGTGGTTCTTGACAGTAAATTAAATTGATCGGAATGTTAAGGCACAGCATCAAAAAGCAATTATTTCCTTTTGGCAATGTCGAAGAATCGTAGGTAAAAATTGGGGGATTACTCCCAAGATGATGTTTTGGATTTATGGTATGGTTATTAAACCTAGGTTGTTGTATGCGGCTGTGGTGTGGTGGCGTCGCATTGAGATAAGATCCGCTAGACTGCTTCTTGAGGATATTCAACGCTTGGCTTGTCTGGCGGTGACCGGTGCGATGCGGACCACGCCTACAACTGAATGGAGACTTTATTAGGAATTCCACCGCTCTTTGTAGAGGTGAAAACTATGGCAATGAAAGCCTGTTATAGAATTAAACAGGCAGGTTTTTGGCAGGGTAAGCGATATGGTCTCTCTACCATTCATCGCGAGATGCTTTTGAAGGTTCCTGTTACAGGTTTTCCCTCTGATAGAATGTTGAAGACTTTTGTTTTTGAGCATTCTTACAGTGTCAGGTTACCCTCTAGGGAAGATTGGTCAAGATTGGGTCCGTCTGGCATGATACCTGATAATTACTTCCGGTGTTACACGGACGGTTCCAGAATCGCGGAAATTCTATTTTGAGATCGGAGATCATTTGACAGTATCTCTTGGTGAATGGACCACGGACTTCCAGACTGAGATTTATGCTATTCTTTGTTGTGTTTTGGATGATAGGGTACGTAACACTAACTTAAAAGGTGTTTGTATCTGCTCGGACAGCCAGGCTGCGTTGAAGGCGCTGATTCATGTGTCTTCACTTCCAGGTTGGTGTTAGAATGTTCTAGAAGATGGAAGAGCTTTCTTCTCTGAAGGATGTGCTTCTAGTATGGGTGCCAGGTTACATAGGGATTTTTGGGAATGAGGAGGTGGATAGGTTTGCCAAATTAGGCGCCTCTCTTCCTTTGATTGGTCCCGAGCCTGCTGTTGGCGTGTCACCCTGTCAGGCTTCCAGACATGGACAGCTTCACAGCATTCATCCTTATGGATAAGCTCAGTTGGTTTTCGGCAGTCTAAAATGCTCATCGGGAATCCGGACAAGGCCATCAGTGAGACGTTGCTATGTTTTTCACGGAGCTCTCAGGCATCTGGTTGGATCTCTTACTGGACACTGTGGTTTAAGCAGACATCTCCACATAATGGGGCTCATGCCGGATCCATTTTGTAGAATCTGTGAGACAGGAGGAAACACCCATCCATCTTATGACTGATTGCTTGGGTTGTGAGGAAATTAGGTTCAGGACCATTGGTCGAAATAGGATGTCTGTGGAAGAGCTTAGGCTATTTCCGCTTAAGGTTATTGTCCGACTTATTCGGACTGCGGTGAATCTTAGATGGATTAGATCCGGGTCTGGATTTTTGTTATAGGCCCGGCTTGTTGTTGTGTTTCTTGGGGTAGCTGTATGGGCCCAGTGAGGCTTTGGATAGCGCAGGGTTTCCCTCCCCACAGACAAATAATAATAATAATATATTCCGAATAACGTAATGAATTGTTTCATTATGGTTCAATTGCATGGAATTGTAATAATTTGGGCCGCCTTAACTACTGATTTTCTAATTGGAAAAGATGGTTGGATTCACTGTACTGAACAATTCTGGGATTGTCATGCCAAGCTTCTTATTTTTGATGGTGACAAGTTTGGGATATATCGCACTTCCAGTTGATAAATTGTGACGAAAACTAATGTTGGTTTCTCTGGTGATTCCGACGTAAGGAGCATCATATTGGAACTTTTTGCTTTTGTTTCCAGCATGGGACTGATTAATAATGTTAAAGCAATTTAATGTTATAATACTGTTTCAAGCTTACGGTTTTAAAATCTTGGCTATTTTGGTAAAGGAGGCAATATATTTCTCGCATTCGCGCTGCGGGTGTGATTGCGGTGCCCCTGCTCTCACTGGCCCCCCACACCTGCTCTGGTAGGTACATTTTTTTGTCAATTTTTTCGGACTTGAGAGCTTCACACCATTCAACCTGATTCATTCCCCTGATTCATCAGGGTTCCGTAAATGGACGACAGAGAGAAGTTGCTGTTTCTTTTACGGAACTCTTTCAGACAACTGGTTGGATCTTCTAATCTGAGCTTGTGAGACAGAGAAGAAAACACCCATTCGTCTTATGACAGATTGTTTGGATTGTAGACCTTTTTAGGTTCAGGAACTTTGATCCGCAACCTAACGGATCAGATCCACGTAAGTGGAAGATCCTAGTCTTTTTTCCTTAAGGTTATTGTCCGATTTGTCCAGACTTCTGTAAATCTTAACTGAATTGAGCCTGGATCTGGATTTCTGTTCTAGACTCGATATGTTCGTGTTTTTCTTGAGCTACATCAACACCCGAAGGGGCGTTCAATTCTATATGGTTTGGTCCCACCTCATAGAATAATAATATACAGTTCTGTTAAACCAAAGTCCGGAGGTGGTTGAAGTTCCGAGGCCAGTTAGAATAAAGAAAAAGAAGCCTGCAGATCGAACACAATTTTGTCTATCTCAGTTTCTAATGATAAGTTTTTGCAAATTAGGATGATTTAGAAATTTAATTATTTTAAAAGACAATAAGAAAAAACATATACATTTCTTGAGTGTTATCCTTTAAATTTAATTGGATAATATGGAGTGGAAACAGATCTCCTTGTTATAGAAATACGAAAACACATTAGAAGAAAACAGTTTTTTGGAATTTAACTAGTAGTATAATTAAAATAGTTTTATGCATACTATTACATCCTTTACAATTACATTAAAACTTATAAAATGTCAGAAGAAAAATTTGATAGAAATAGTAACTTTTTGAATAACATTAAAAAGTATTTTTACTTACTCTTCCCATCATATTTATTGGTACACTCAAAGCATGTAGATGCCATAAAGTGATCAAAGATGTTAGACCACTTGCAAGGATGTAGCATATTATAAAGTAAGCAGCAACAAAAATTATTGATATATAAGTAGATCTATTGAAGTGAAGTATTAAAGCTGCTAAAATCAAAGTTTGACTTCCTATGACAAATAACTCACCATATGAACTGGAAAGTTCATACAGTATAAATAAACACAAAGTTAGGAACATAAATTTTACAGTAATTTTACAGTTCAATATATTGCAGCTAAATAATGTTTTAGTTGTGTATAAAAATGTGAAAATAAAATAATTTTTTGGGCTTTTTAAAATACTCTTTCGTTTTTTACTAAAACACCTTGATACTAATTATATTGTTTAGTGAAAGAATGTAACGGTAAAAGTCAGGGATAGAACCCCACTCATTGGCGCATTCTATGTTTTTTTTTGTAAACTATATCAATCATGTAAACCATAATATGTTAAAATAAAAAACGGAAATAATATAAAAAGCATATTGTTACATATTTTTTAATCGAGGACTTCGTGTATTTGTTAATTCAGAAAGTCTCGAGCTAGAATTTGGGGGGGAACCGACTTTCTTTTCCACTGGCGACTTTCATTCTCTCTTGAATATTTCTCTCTCGACACGCTGCCATCGAGCTACGATAGCACAAGTTAATCTTATTTGGCATCCACACGATAAAGTTTTAAAAGCGAGTTTTCCTTATTTTTAATTGATACATTGATGATTTTTTTTAATTTTATTTCGTTACAGACGGTAAAATAAGACAGTAAAAAAACTATCATCAAACATAATAAAAAATCAATTATTAACATAACATAACATAAAAATCGAAATATGTGATACTATATAAATGGGTTAAAAATTTCTAGAAACTTATGAAAGTTGATTAATATCTAATGAGTAGAATTATATAGTTTAAGACTCGAAGGTAAGACTCAAAACAAGCATCAATTAAATACCGAACAAATATAATATGAAATAGTATTAGTAAAATTGGAAATATTTTATTATATTTAATAAAATTAAAATGTACATAAATTTGGCCGTCCATTCATTTGGCCACCTGGCAGACCTTTTACAATAGGACGCGACCCTGAATAGTCTTTCGGGGGGACTCGAGGACTTTTCCAAATTTCTAAAGAGTGGATGCCACCACAAGCTATTAGATGAAATACATTTCTGCTCAATATACAAATATCTCTATTTTTTGGGTGATCGGAAGAAAAGGACTCGGGGATTAGCCAAGCTTAGTAGGCTCAAGCTATAAGCCTCAAATTAAAATCTAGAAAAGCATCAAGCAACGTCACATCAAGTAACAATATATTTTAGTAGAACCCTATTTGACTTGATACTGACTGTCTATGATAGAATGTGGAGTATAAGTTTTTCAAAGATAATTTTATTTAACTATGAGAGGGAGGGGAAGTGGCTAGCGTACTGGACTGCCATGCGGTTCGAGTCCAGCTGTGCTACCCTTACATTTTTTTCTTCCCAGGAGCCTCTCAGCTCAGTGTCCTGTGATCAACAGTGTTGTCTGCAACAAGAGAACACTCTCCGGTGGCCGGCAGTGCACTGAGAAGGCTCCGGGCGCCAATGACCATAGATGTTGACACGCCTTAAGTTTCAAAAAAAAAAAAAAATTATGAGGTAAACATAAACGCAGTATTCATGGGTGAGATGAGGTTTGCTTTGGCTTTACTCAGACATTATTTATGTACAGTATTTATGTGCGAATAATCTGTACGGATAAAAAACACTTGTATAAAATATTAGACACTAAATTAATGGCCATAATTACCTAATAGGAAATGATTTTACAAAGCAATAACTTCCTTTAATAGTGATTGCATAAAGATTACCCAATATTGTAAGAAAACTAACGCTCTGTGCGCTTTGATTTTTCCATATTTTAATAATCTGAGGCAATTTTACTGAAACAAAAAATACATAAATTAATTTGTAATATAATAATAATTCAAAAGTATATTCAGTGAGACTGACCTATTAATGAGATTGTTATTATGCTAACGCCCAAAATTTTACTCAAAAGAAATTTAAGACAGTATCCTGTAAATGAACATTGAATGTAATAAAAAAAAAATTAGAATGTAGAATAAACAAGAAAATAAGTTAATCTAGGTTAATGAAATTTGAAAGTATTAATCTATTAATTTAAGAGATTTTCTATATAGTTTTTCAATTTCAGCAATAATTTTAGCACGAAGCTCTCACATACAGACAAAACCTTGTAAGTCACTATAATTTTATGTGAAACAGCTTGAAAAATAATTTTCTACAAAGCCGCCTAATTTATACAAAATTTTCAGCCCTAGAAAATAGTATATTTTTGTAAAGTTAGTGGCACAATTATGTCTTAACTTGGAAGCTCACTAATTAGGGTTCATGAAACACTATTTCCAAAATGGAGATTATATCGCTATTTATCAATTCCAAAGGCTATGTATGGAGTAATTAAAAAAGTTTACGCACTTTTTCTTTATTTTTAAAGTGGTAACTGTAACATACCATTCAAAATATCAGTCTCTATAAATACTATTTTGTAACAGTCTTCAAGGTAGATTTTTGCCATTATCAAAAATTAAATGCTTTCGTTAGAACGTTTTAAAGGCTGAACTAATATAGTGTAGTTTTGATACTCAACTTACAGAGTTATCATATTCCTAAGTGTTTCCTTATCAGAATGCCGTGAAATAAATAGCAAATAATTAAATTACACATTGTTATCTTCTCCTAATTTTGACTTTTTTTCATTGAATGTGACTTTCTGTTCTCAATTCACTTAATTACCTGAAATTTAGTATGGTAGTCTATTTGAATAAACATGTACTGATTGTTATCGCGGTATAATTTAAAAGCTATATCCATGCTTATCACAAACTGAAGTTGTGTACTTATTCATAAATTCACAATTACAAAAACTGTCTGTTAAAAAAATGGATTAACAATATGAATGCAGACACTGTTATTTCAATGTTTGAAATTGCTGATTTGATGGGCTCTGAAGTAAGTTATACAAATTCTGAAAGAATTAATATAACACTATAGTAATACAATAAACTATCACGATGACTTTAGTGTTCTCATCATTGTCTCGTAAATTTTATGCAAAGCTGAAAGTGGCTCCGTCATGAAGCTCGTGGCTTCGGAATTGCTAGTCCCCAAGTTGCAGAAATCTTGTTCTCGCCAGGCCGACCCACACACAAAGGAAATGGGCCGGGGTTTCCTCCTCGGCCCTGCAGAAACGGGCATAACGTTGTCTGCTTGCAGTAAGTGGTGTATGTGCCTATTCAGCCGCCTGCAATGCCCTGTTAGTAGACCCACTATTATCCTTATATATCTTCGGCTATGACTCAGTAGGTCCCTGGTGAATGTAGGTAAATGTCTTAACAAAGAATTTAGCCCGCCTCTGCCCTGGCGTTCTTTCCCACCATTGCAGATGCTGGTCTTCTATCCATTCCTTGATAGAAGCGTGAATGAGGCTCCTGGGCAACCGCAGAAGTGCTCCGGGCGTATATTAGAAGGGCGAGCTATATTATGTTAATAAAATATTTATTTTAAAAGGTGCCATTTAAATAAGGAAGGTTTATGCATAAATCACGTTACTGGAAAATTCTTATTACAATGTAACTATATTTTTCTTTAAAGAATTTTAGTAAATAACTAAATTTTTTTACTGATCCCAAACTTCTGATCGGTAGTGTATATATATATGAAGGAGCGACAATTTGTCTTTTAGTCCGGGGCGACGTAACCACTAGAGCGAGCGCTGCAACTAGCCATAGAAGTGCAAAGGCTTAACATTGCAAACAAAGTAAGAACAAAACCAGTTAAGTAATTCAATTTGCCAGAATTTACTTTTTGGATTGCACAGATGGCAAAATCCATCCGATAGTGCGAATTTACTGAATTTTTTTTTTCACTTTTTCGTGATTTTCTCGAAATTGGCTGCAACGATTTTCTTTAAACGTTGAATACTATCTACACATAAATTCTTAACACTTTTATTTTCCATATTTTTCTAGGGGAACAGTAGCAATATGCTTTTCTCTAAAGTATCACTAAAATAACTGATAAGCAATATGCTTTTCTGTAAAGTACTACTAAAATTACTGATGACTGATGAAGTTCCGAAAATAAAACTTTTGATACAAACAAAAAATGCGAAAAATAAGATTCAAATAAAGGTTGTACAAGAAAAAAATTATGTTCCTAATCAAAATGATGCTCTGTTGACAAAGTCTGCATTTTCCCTCATAGTCTAGATTTGACATCGCTAAATTTATTTAGTCTATTGCCGCGATTTAGGAACAAGAAATCTGGTATAAAACAATCACCTTTCATTCCTTTAATGTATAATTCATTTGCTAATAAACGGTTAGTGGACATGTATTACAGTAAATAATGGAGATGAGGATTATACTATTTACCTAAATAAGATTGCATTGTATGATATAGCAAGCTCTCTATCAATCCATAGCAATGCTTGTGACGGCAATTTGCAGGACAATTTGTCTCAGTATAGAACACCCTTCACAATTATTTGGAAGAATATTTTAAATCGATTTTAAATATAATAAATACATGTAACTTAATAAGAGAGAAAATAACTTAATAAATTTTAGAGTCACAATTAGCCTCCTTTAACAAATAATTGAATGATTAATAAAAGGCATAAAAAAAGATAGAGATAAGGAACAAATATTTTTTTTTCAGAATGCAATTGTTGTAGATGAAGTTTGCACTAAAAAATGAGGATTATTCTATAAAACAAACAAAAAATACAAATTTTACATTTTAGTTGTAATAAAAAAAAAAAAAAAGTTAAAACGAATAAAATTAACGTTTCTGAATTAACCGCCAGGTAACAGCACTTACTTTATTTAGAATTTGTAGTAGTTCAAATAATTGCCGCTAGAAAGCATAAGCTTCTAGATATACAGAACTGTAGTTCCAAAATTTGCCACCCGATCACAGCGCCATCCTGTGATGTAAAAATTTTCAATAGTTTAAAATGCGTCTTTGGACTCACAAAACAAAATCTTTGGAAGTAGCGACACCTAGTGACAAACTATATAACCAAAAATAAAATTATTTCTCAGTAGGTGTTGCTATCTGGTGGCCATGTTTATAACTACATATATACCAATTTTAATTAGTTACGTTATTAATTAAAAAACAAAAAAATCAGGTGTGAAACACTCACACAAGTTTCTCTTACTCCAGTTTTCAAAAATGTAATCGACAAACTTTGTAGTTAGTATACCAAATTTAATAAAATTCATCGGTGTTTTTATGGAGAAAATCACAAAACCTGAAAAAATTACTTAGATGTACATTATAATTGATAAAAATAGCGTACACTTAATTTTTAAACTAGAAATAATGAATATATTAATTATATTAATATTTATTAATAAAATTCAAATATTTATTTATCTTTTTTCTGCATTATATTTCTTGCGCAAGTTATTTTTCTGGAATAATGCTAGATATGATAATGCTAGATATGATAAGATTTTTCCCTCCTTTCTTTTTCAGGTGAGGGTTCAGATTTTTTACATTTGTTTTACAGTTTGAAGCTATAGAGGGCTACGAATATTAATATTATCGTATGTAATAACTTAGATAGAATGTTAAAATGAGAATTTAAGACTATTGCAGGATAGTTTCAATAGTAATCCATCCCATATAATCATTATTTTTATAAGCATTTATATGTAACTACCAACATACAGTTCAAGAATTTTTATCTAAATCGTCAATAAAATTTACGGGCTAATTTCATTTGTTGGTATTTGATTGAGTATTGTATTTGATATATTTTTGAAAGCAGCTTCAAAATCTCTTGAAATGGGCTGGTCCAATTGCTTGAAACATTTCTTGAGAAATTTCATTCAATATTTATTTATTTATTGCCTAAAGAAACTATACATTTCTATAGCAAGAGATTGACCTCTGCTGAAAGCTGAACAAAAAATACAAACATTACGAGAAGAAACATTACAAACATTACAGCTTAATCTTCAAAGTAATAAAATAAAATTAAATACTTGCTTAATAAAGTAGATAGTAACAATGATTTAAATAGACTTTATTCATTTATACAAATTATTTTATGGAAGGAGTTTGAGGGATCTCTTCGTAGGTATTAAATAATACCTTTACAAACCTATGTATACCTTTCCTCCTAAGCCTCAGAGATAAAATAAAATAAGCGGTTTAACTTTTCTTTATTTTCTATATCTAGTAAGTGAGGAAAACATAAGAACTGTGTGAAGGTAAATACCTATTTAACAACCTCCTTCTCAAATATTTATAATAAGGGCATTCCAAAATAAAATGCATAATATTGTAACGTTTTTCCTTCTAAACTAGCTAGTGCAACTAGTTTTAAGTGGGTCTTATAGATAAAATACTCTAAACTTCAATAAAGAAAACACCAATTTATTGTTATGCACAAAAATTACAAAATACAACACTTAATAATAATTATTTCACTGTTTAAACCACAAAAGTTCACTTCGTTCACTTTTTATACACTTTTCACAAACTAGTGACTTCGTTTGTAACTGGGAAACTCTCTCAACTCTCTGCAGTATCACTATTTATACCGGTGGGGAATCTTCTAGAACTTCCTCGATTCTTCTAGAAAGGACTAGAGCGCCGCCAGCGCTTCCTGCGGCCACTAAGAGAACTTGAGGTTCCTACGTCCTCTCCTAGATGGCACCAATGGCTGCGTTGCAATATTATCATTTTGCCCTCCGCACAAGTAAAGCAACTCTTTTAGGATCAAATAAATGGCCTATTCCATTATAAAAAAACCTGGAGTGACGTCACGCTACTCTAATTTGAGCTATCTACGGTCATTGATAAATGGTATTTTTAAGGCCCTGCGTATTGAGTTTATTTATGTGGGTTTCATTCTTATTTCGCTTATTCTTTGCGCTATTTACTTTAGTTTTGTAACGTTTGTGTCTTTTGGACTTGAGATTGTCTCATGAAGATAGATTAGTAATCTGTGTTTTTTATAGCAACTCAATGAAATTGAGCAGCCACATCGACTTGGTTTGTCGCTGTAATCTCTGGTTTTAATGATATTGCACCTAATATTTACACATGAACTATCATTAGCCAAGGGACATATCAATCTATAGTGGATGTTATATGAAGAGTTGAGACTTCATTGACGTCAGTTTAGAGAAAGATTTTGTAAGTTATTACAGACCTCGACTGCTTGCTGCGCCTCCTAGATGGCCTACGCTCCTTTAGAATAAAGCATTTCTCTCACAAGAGCCTCCCAGTTAAAAGGAATGTCAGAACCATCCAAAAGCGTCACAAGTCTTCTATAGCATATCTTCCGAGGTGAGATGCTTTACATCGATAAAATCTTCAGCCAAAATCTTATAGATTTATTAAACATATTGGTTTTCACTTGCCGTCATTCAACTTCCAGCGAACGAAACTATTGGGGACTTGTCGGGGCAGATTTAAGAGCAACATTAAGAATTTCAATTGGACACGATCGACTATAGTGAAGTAGTTCAAGGGCCAATTACAGTCGATCATTCACGATTACATAATTTGGATCTACAAGAGTTTTAGATTCTCCACATTTCCCATATGTTTACAATGTAGTAGAAAGAATATTGGAAGCTAATTATTACCAAAAAGCACAAATTTTATTTGAACATGTTCATTTGAATGAGGATGTAGATATAAATCATACTCTATCATCTTTCATTACACTTAAATTGCAAAAAAAAAGTTTGGATCAATAAAATTTGTGAAGTTACATCCTTATCTTGGCATCTCCATTGAAAAGCATTTATTGGGCGCAGCATATGGGAAAATGCATTCGGAGAAAACAGCCAAAAGAATTATTCGTTTATGGAATTTAAAGAATCCAACCTTACCTGAAAGATTATATAAATTCAAATTTTCCATAAAGTCCAATACTATTTTCAGCAGAATACCCTTATAGATTGACTGTAGGATTTTGTAGTCTAATGGACATGTGGCAATATTAAATATATTGGCCACACGTTAGTTAAAATGATGGGTGATACTTTTAATTTGTTAACTGATTATATGCTAATCAGACATTTGGCATAGTTCAAAAATGAATACCGAGATTTTTATCCAGTTAGTTCTAATGAATCTGGTGAAATTTATCGTTATAATATAAAGAGAGATTTTATTCCAGAATAGGTAGTGAACCTACCAAGACAGGTGGAATCAGTTAAAGGTATTAAACAATATTCAAAACATTTTTGTGGAAACGAAGATGAAATGCATTCGATTAAAATTGCATTTCACTAAAATTGCTCTTAACGATAAAATAATTTTTTCTTTCCAACTATTAAGAAAGTTTTGTTGTATTTTTGGCACATCACATTGCCATAAATTAACTTGTTACATTCAGTTTTAATGTTGCAGAAAAAACATCTAAATATTTAACACGTGAATAAAATATTTTCATTTGTTGCTTAAAGTCATTTGAACAATATTGAACTTAATCTGTAAAAGCGTTACTTTACTCACTATTCAAATAAAAAGTCCTTCTACCTTTTTTGTTCAGAAACAAGAATTATGTATTATGTATTCAAAATAAACTTTGTATTACGTATATTTTCACAATTCAGATAACAACGAATTAGTAACTCAATTTGACATAATAATATTCATTATTATGAAACGTTATCTCTTCCTAAGTTCGAATCAAAAGCTAATAAGGTATTTATTTATTTTTTTGTGAATATAAAATGTGTTTTGGATAAAAATATAAAATAAAATCAACAAAATTTTAAAACACAATATAGAATATGTGACCCTTATATGGATTAGATTCAAATTACTACTAGTTTATATAAAATATAATTTTGAAATATCGTATTATATAAAAATACAAAGCATTAGATTTTCTTTAATTTGAAAAAAAAAAAATTGTATTTATTATTGCACATCAGTTTATTATAAAATTGTAATTCTATAAAATATATTAATTCTGCATTTACATATTTACAACAAACAAACGGAATCATTATTAAACAATGTAGGTATTAAAATAAAATTATATGTTTCTCGGCCTTAAAGTTCTCAAGGATGATTTTGGAGATAGTTGGCAAACATCTGCTGAATTCTCTTGCTGAAAAAAATTATTATTATTATTATAAATTAGTAAATTTTTGTAATAACTAGTGCTAGGAGTAGATTAGGCAGCCATCTAGCAATGGCATTCCATCTTCAGATGTGACATAGAAATTTATGAAAACTGCGGATATTAGTGGACATGAGAATTTTTCCACCGGTTTTGGTTTAAAAATTGGACTATTGTGGGAACTATTGTGCTGGCGCTTCGAATTTTAATGCCTCAAGACTTTAAGTAATGAGTACAACAGTCTAAAATAAAACTGAATCATCTTTCTAGTAGACTGAATTCATCTTCAGAGTTTTCTAAGTACACGATCGTGTACAATATGGCCTTATCCATGCGACTGTTATAATGAGTATACGAGTATAGATTGCACTCTATAAAAACATGTTTTTAATATAATTTATACACATATGTGTAGGATGTAGGAGAAATTGTGTTGCCTGCCGCTAGAGGGCAGAGACAGAGAGGTTATAGAGACAGTCAGGTTAGTTTTCCAAAGTGTGTGTAAGTTGCTAAGTTGTAAGTGGTTTTCCTGTTGTTAACATTGAAAGTTGATTACTATTATATAGTCGTTTATAATTAATTACTTTAAAAGAAAGATAGGTCTAGTGTTGTATATTTTGTATAATTACATTAAAGTGAAACAATCACTTGTACAAGAGAATGAATAAAATAACTTTATTCTTAGACAAGACTTGTTGGTTATGTCCCAATATTACTACATATTATGTTAATGTCAATTATGATTAGTTCTGTGTTAGCAATTGAATTCTATTACATGAATAAAGTCTTTTAGTAAATAATGTCCAATATATATAACTTAGTGCTCAACAAAATATATAACAGCGACAAAGGATAATAATTTGTGAAAAAAGATTGTATTTTCTTTTCATAGGGATAGAATAAGTGATAGTGTTTATGTGTAGTAAGAAGTCTGATTAGTACAAAGAAATATATACTCCGATTCAGCATATTTCTTTGGAAATTCTTACGGATATAAAACGTTCAAAGACATAGAATTACTGAAAAATATTAGGTAAGATATGAGAATTAGTAAGTTGAAGGGAAGAAATCTCGGATTTTGTCATATAAAGGAAATCAATTAAGCTTAAAATTACCTCTATTCAAACATTATCTTCTCCAAAATGATCTGATTCTTTTCTGAATAACTTTTTTCTAGTCCGTGTTAGATTTAATGTTTCATCTTCTGATGTAGCCTGTCTTGCTAAAGTTAAAAATAGAAAAATTATGAAAAACACAAGCATACATGTGTGATCTTAATGAGATTATGGATATTTACTGCAATAATTTATATTTACTTACAGTAAGATGGTAATTCCAGTTTGGGCAGTCTAGTTCTATTCTTTTTTCTTAAAAAAAAAAAAAAAAAATATATATATATATATATATCATAAAAATACATAAACAAATTAACATATTTCTGCGCATATTCTTGAAATCTTTAGTTTCGTGAGATAATTTGGTAAAACAAATAGTATCAAAGTATTTTTCTGCATGAAAGAATGCGTGACTTTTTTTTTTCAAACTGATTGCTAGCAAACACTCACTATTTACCTAGACACTGTAGCAGAGAAAATCTGTACACTGAGTGAAACAAGTACTGTTCATTTTTGAAAATATTAAATCATTTCTTACTGATAATAATAGGCAACAATTTTGGAATACTTTCGAGGAAACTCGAATATTTTTTGCAATGTCGGTTTTAAAGTGCAAAACATAAGCATGAAAATCCAATTTTATGTACCCATATAATAAATAATAATAATTCAATGTAATCCCCCCGCATATAATTATTCTCTGAAGCCAAAAATTATTAAAAATATTGTTTTATGACTGACTTGTGCCAATTATGTTTAAACCCATTTGGTTTAAAATGGTGGCATTGAATTCTGTGGCATACATATTGAATATGACTCGCATATTCTTATTGTCTTATTCAAGCATACATAGCATACAGTTTATCAGAGACACTAACTTCTTTCCAGTGGTGGCCGCTTGAACCCGAATAAAAAACGGAGTGTCATCCAAATCTGAATCCGAATTGCCATCAGATTTTGATATTTTTGCACGACGAGTCGTTCTTCTTCTTCTTCCTAGTTTTTTCGCCTAAAGAATATAAGTTTAAGATTTGTAATAATAGTCCTCCCTTAACTATGTTCAGTTTCTTTCATTTAGTAAGCCAGTGTTAAACTCTCTTGAAATTTACAATTTACGTTTTACTATTAGCCAAAGGTACATGTTATTAATTATTAGTAGTAAAGGACATGTTATTAATTATTACTGACACATTTTTATTTCAAGGAAAATATTAATAGTAACATCTGACTAACCGATACCAGTTTGTCGCAGTGAATAGGTTGTTCAGTCCCATCTTCTAATGTCAATTTGCCTAACGCTACAGTTGCATCAGCTTCAACTTGCTATATATAGAAGAAGAATATATTTCATTTTTAAATAATTATCATCTAATTAAATAATTGAATTAACAAACTTTAAGAAAATTTACCTCCTGAGACTCAAGTTCTTTAGTTTTTGATGCAAGAAGGGCTGAAAGATTATCTACATCACTCATCAAGTCTTCAATTTTATGATCCTGTAAGATAATTATTATGTTATCATTTCTTCTTTTATATATATTTTTTTCAAAACTCAACAGCCTATTCAATTGGCACTATTTCAAATATTACAATCAGTCATCTCAAATCATCATGCACTGTCAATGCACAATTTGGTTGGTTGAATTCAGCTGGAACTAAAATCTGCCATCTCTTATGAACTAAAATATTTCATTCGATGCACTAGATTATTCTTTTTATTAGATATACCGTTAACAAAAATTTATTAAGATGCAGACTAAGCCTACGCCTGGGGGAAAATTCTATATATATTCTATTTTTTCTTTTTTTCTTGAAATTTACCTTTATCGCAATTTCTGCTTCCAAATTATTAATTTTCTCCACTAATTTCCTTGAATCATCTTCTAGCTCTTTATATTCTTTCAATCCGATGGCTAGATTTTGATCGCATTTCTGAAAAGTATATTTCTAATTAGTGAATCATTTATATGATTTTCTATTACTTAAGTGTTGATAAATATAACATATTACTTTTAATGAATAACATTATTAAATAATCAATATTTTGTAGACGGTGGAATCTTACAAAGTATAGAAAAGAGACTTCAGAAGAATTAATAAATCACTACATTACAATTAAATCACCTATTACTTCATACACATCATTAAAAATCAATCTAAAAATCTTGTCAGAAACTCAGACGATGTTTCTTTTATTGCAAGCCTCATAGTTCTAGAGCAATTTTCTTCAGATTTGAAATTATTATTGGAAAAGGTTAGTTGACTTAAATATTATCGGTGGATCCCGTGTGAAATGTAGTTGGTGTGATATGTTGTTATATGTTTGTAGTAGCTTGTGACGTGAGCGGGTTTGTAAAGGGCTTGTGTGTATGTTTAAAGAGAAGAAAAGTAATAAGAAATAAATAAGGAAACACTGCTAGATTAAATTAAATATATTATCTTTAAAGAAATTTAAATACTTTTCATAATCACAATACTATGCTCATTAAATCAATGATTTAGTTAGATTAAATGTTAAACTCTTATAACTGGCACTGAATTTAATAAAGCGATTCCTGATACAAGTGTCCTGGTCGAATGTCTAATTCAGACTGTCCTCTTTGAAAGCAGAATTTAGACTCATGCAAGCTTTCTCTTTATAGTTTAAATTCTTCCCTGTGAGAAGGGGCGAAAAGACAAAGCTGACTCTAGGTTCTATGAACTCTTCTATAACGGGGTCCTTTTCCTGAATAGTCCCTAATAGTTTCTTTCACTGCACTATAGAGGTGAAGTTGAAGAAGTACGATAAACCCAAATAATTGCATATATCAACTAAAAGGCCTGGTGTTATGTGGGGGAGGAGGGAACTGATATTTTGGGTACGGTTTTTGTTAGAAGTGAAAAGGGGAATACAGCAGATGCTAACTACTTACTAACGTTGTTACTAACACATTCATTTTCGAGAGGACTTAAAAACTTTTTTTAAATTACTACCAAAAAAACAAAACAAAACAAAAAATCTATGTTACCGCAAGATCCGCTTTAAGTTTATTGCAGAATTCAGTAAGCCTGTCTAAAATATCATCATGATTTATTGGCTGGTTTTCTACTTGTGAAGTACAATCAATCCCACAAGCTCCTGCTGATGAAATTATTTTCAACTGTAATCGTGCAAAATTTTCTTTCAAAGTATCAATTTCTTGTGTTTGTCCCTCCTATTATTATACAAAAAAAAATCATTGCACTCAATATGAAAAAGTCTAAAAAATAATCATGAATATATTTTTTTTAAATTATTGATAAGAATTATAGCAACATTACCATTTTATGAACGGCTTTTTTTTGTGCATCAATTATTTCGTCCAACATTTCCATTTCATTAGTCTCAGTTTCGTCATCCATACAATTTTCAATGCCAAACAGTTCACAGAGTGTCAATAATTTTACTTTAAAATCATTTGATTTTTGCACTTGAGAGCTTCCTGGAGTTTGCTGTGAATAAACATTTTTTTTTTTTAAATCACTTGCTTTTTTTTAAATAATAAAATCTGTGTGTAGCGATAGAACACTGTCCGGAGGCCGGCAGTGCACTGAGAAGGCTCCGGGGCGCCAATAACCAAAGATGTTGTGAAACACTCACACGACTTTCTCTGACTGCAGTTTACAAGATTTATATAACTAATTTTCTTCAAACATCATTTTTACTACATGTTTGCTTGTCTTGTTCTGATTGAAGAATCTAAATGTAATAAAAAGACTTTTTGGAGGAACCATACACTCCCCCCCCGTCCCCTAAAAACTTCTTTAAATGAATTGGTTTTCAAATCGTCAAGACTTAAAATTATAATACGATGTTTATATGCCAATGGCCAGAGCAGTTTTTAAAGAAAAAGAATTCTTTGTTGCTCTACATTTCGTGTAGAGCTCTGCAGAATTTATTAGAGAAAAAATTACATTATTATATAATACTGTTATGAAGAAAAAGTGCATAGATTTATAACAAAAAAAAAAAAAAAAAATTGAATTAATGAAATATCAATAGAACAGATTGAGGCATAAGATATTAAAAACAAGAAACTATAACACAGAATGTCAGTTAATTAAATGAAATTATGTTAATAATAAGAGAAAATAAGACAGATAAAGTTACCTTTAGGGTAGGAGAGGAGTGAACGTTGAGAACGTTGAGATTGAAATGAAGAGAGAGTCTTTTTTTTAAATTAAAAAAAAAAAAAAAAAAAAAACCTGTTAAAAGGTAGGAGGGATAAGAAAAATGTTTATAATGAGGCGCGGCAATTTCAAATTTGGAAGAACAAATGATTAGCACTAGAAAAATATCTATTGTAAGTTGAAGTAATGATTTCTTTGTCTTTTTTAAAATTAGTAAGATTTTGGATGGAGGTGAATTTGTAAGGATTAATTCTATCAATTTTAATTTAAGAAAGTCAGAAATGTTTCAAATAAAAGTTATAACTTTTTGTATGTGCAGTTAATATATCAAGTTTAAAGAAAATTGATGGAGCTATTTTCGAGAAAAATGCAAAAAAGTGGAAAAAAAAAAATTCAGTAAAGTGGTACTTCCGGTAGAGGAATTTGGACAGATAACTTACTGTCGGATCCCATGTGATACCTAAACTGAATATCAAGTTTGAACTTACTGCGATTTTTCATTTTTTGAGATGTGCTCTTCACATACACACTCACACAGACAATTTTCGAAAAAACACTTTTTTTTGGATTCAGAGGACCTCAAAACGTTGATTTCTCGCTGAAAACTCGATATTGAAAATTTGACACGACTACAATACTTCCTCTTACTAGGAGAAAGAGAAAGTAAAGTCAAAAAGTCCAGATTAAAGGTTGCAAAGTTTTTCCTATAAAAATTTTTTCAGAACTAAATTGACTTCAAGTCAATGAATATATATATATATATTACTAAGATTTTCAACCATAGACTATTTTTGATCTCATGAAATTGATATAGTTTTTGTCGTTTATTCATAAAATTAATATCAAATTTCTTCTTTATTCTTTTGAAGACCTTTTAATATCCATGAAATTATTATAAAATTTCATCGATCAACCGATCTAGATCAAAAGATTTTATAAAAAAATTGGTAAAAAAACAAAAAAATCTCAACAGTGATTGATATCTTACAATATATATTGGTGACAATCTTTTTCTTTGCTTGCGTTCATAATTTTCTCTATATGATTTTTTAAGTTCTTGAATTTCCATTCGATGTGCCTCAATTATTGCTTCTATTCTGCAACTGTATAGGAGGAAAAAAGGCCTTAATCTATATTTTTCTTTAAAAATATAAATTAAAATCATTGATTTCAAGGAAACAACAATAATACACAGTTACATACTTGTAATCTCTATTATTTTCTCCTAAAATTTTTGAAGCTTGATAATAACATTCCAATCTAATTTCTTCTTCACGGTTTTTAAAATTATCCTGTACCTCACAAAGTGTTTTGTCTTTTTCATTTAAGCTTTGTTGAAGTTTTTCAATCTCTTTCTTATATTCCTATTATAATGTACAAAATTTTTTTTTTTTTTCTAGTTTTCATTATAGCAATTAGGATAAAAATATCTGAAAGATCTACTTACAAAGCATTTATTGCAACCTAATGAACTTCCTATACCTTCGTCTATATCACCTATAAAAACAAATAAATAAATAAAAGATAAGATATAACAAAAAGTCTTAGGTTCACCAATAATCAGTATAAACAATATGTTTTTGGTAAACACTGTCAGATCGTCGACTTGCACAATTCAAAGTTAGATCACACACTCCAGTCGGCTTATCTCTTGGCACAGATACTCTGACAAACCTATCTGCACTCAGAGTTTATTTGTATATTACAAATAAACGAAAAAAAAGGATCCATTTGTAAGAAAAAACTCATCTTTCCTTTTTTAGCAATTAACGCTCGACAGTCTTTTAATCATGTGTTCTGCAAGTGTGTATCCTTTATTGCAATATGGTGGTCCGTGATCTCACGCTCGAAACTATAGCCGATGATTATGAAATGAAGTACGTCATTGTTGAAAAACTTCTGTATCGCACTTCATTTTTTTGCCCATTTACCATTCAACATTAAGTGTTGTTTGAAGAAAATAAATTTAACTTGTAAATAAAACAAAGACTATGATATATTTTTTTTAATTTTAACTTAAATCATTGAAAGCTTTCCTCCAAAGAACTTATGCTCGCACTTGAGGATCTCAACTGCAAGTTGGGAACGATGCGGAAAGTGGAAAAAACGGAAACTTGGTGGAAATACAGCTAAAAATGGACTAACCTAGGCTTTTAGTGTCCAGGTCGACGGCCAAACGACTTACTACTGCTTATATTTCCCTAACGATCAGGATTTGAATAGAAATCATTCGACAGAAGACGTTCGTGGAAAGCAATTGGAAATGATTTTGAAAGATCAATAATATTCTGAACTGATTTGGCAAGAAAGGAAATTGGTGCCGGGTTCTCATGGAACACCACTACGCATTTGCGCCTAAACCGTAAGTCTGGCAAAGGTACCTTTCTTGATTCACTGGCATAATGAAAGGAAATCATCTGGATGCTTATTCTGCTCGTCGTAGACTTCGACAAGCACTGTGAGTACTTAACAAAAGAAATAATATGTGGACTTAAAGAGCAAGACTTTTAAAGTTCTGTATAAACAGTGCAATACAAGTTTTTATATAAATGATTTTATTTTATTTAATATCAAGAGCTTTTTCAGATGTTTGCGGAAGGTAAAAATATGAGGTTGAAAACATATTTCACATTAGAAAAATACCGCCTTGTTCAGCGCCTTATTCTTAAAATATTGCCTGTTCAAATTTTTAAATTTTTATAACTGAATTACTTACTAGATGTAGTAATAGGCACTTCTATTCTTGTTGAACAATTATCAGTGAATTTAGACTTTCTTTTTATTAAAGTTTTTTTTACAAATGGTTTCGCTTTAATTTTCATCGCAACAGCGGTACACTTTAAAACTTGACATGTTTCTGATGTTAGTTCATCACTTTGTGAAATATTAGTTATCATCGTTATACCGCTATGCCCTAACAAAGCATGTTGAAATAGCAGAGTCAATTTTGATTCACGAAATGGTACCATTTCCTGATCCTGATCTTTATGTGCCTGATTAGCTCTAAAAAATTGATTAACATAATAAATTTGAATTATATAAACATAACGTAGGAATTTTTTATTATAAACATGTTTGATTTTTAAAAATCAAGAAACGTGTATTTTGAAAAACAATTAAAATATATATATATATTTTCTAATATTTACCTGATAATATTGAAACATCTATTAAAAACAAGAAGAGATGTATTTATAATTTGAGATTCTTTAAGTCTGGCGCCATAATTTCTGGTTTTCTTTTGTCTTTCTGTTCCAGCAAGGTCACATATATTAAAACTAAAATCCGTAATTGGCAAGAAAAAAACAAAATCAAATTCATTAATTAAAAGCATTTAATTAAATGAGTGTACAATTTATTTTCGTTTTCTTATTATAACAACAACCGCAAAAATTAAATTATTTCTAACACGTCAGGTTTCGAAAAAATGTTCTAAAAATTGAAGATTATTCATAATTAAAATAATAGTTGTAATATTACAATTAATTAGAACGTCTTCCTGTTCACATTGCTGTTGTATTTATTTAGTTTTGGAACTTACTGACAGCAAGCATTTCGCTATTCCACTCAAGTCCACTCTGACTTGAAAAATCAATTATGGTTGCTTTAGGGTGTTTATACAGAATGTAGTCGTCTTAGAGTGAACAATTTGACCGTATAAAGTGACGAGATAAGAGATTTTGCCTGTGGGTTGTATATATTAACAGGCACGAATTTTTGTGAATGTTGGAGAGGGTCCAGTTGTACGTATTGTCAGGATACCCCGTAAGATCCCCAAGCGCTGAAAACACCTCCGCAACCAGGGCCGGATTTAGATGAAAAGAGGCCCTAGGCTATTCCACTTGTGAGGCCCTTTCACCTCCCATTTTTAAGTTTATAAATAACATGATAGATAATAAAATATATCATTACTGTGATATATATCAATATATTAAATGAAACATGTTGTGATTGGTACTAACCTTTATAAAAAATGTGGCACGGATAATAAATAAAATAAAGTCGAGAACACTTATTTGGACATATAAGAGCCGAACGCGTTGATCTTAACTAATATATTTTTATGTTTGTTTATTAGTCATATGCGTAGAATTTCTCCTTATTTTCGATTCAGTGTTTTAGTGTTCACTGTTTTTAGAATAATGTAATTTTAATTTTGCTAACAATTTGAATGTAGGCCCCTCTTGATCTTGAGGCCCTAGGCTGAAGCCTAGTTAGCCTATAGGAAAATCCGGCTCTGTCCGCAACCAATTTATACTGAATACAGTGATAATGCAATCCCTATTTAACTTTACATTCGAAGTTACCAAATACAATACTGTTCGCAGACTAAGAATGGTCTGACCAAAACATATACAGAGAAAAATAAGCTACTAAGACGGAGCTATAAAAATAAAAAATACTCTTGAATATCAACGCGTAAAAAAAAAAAAAAAAAAATACGATCATGTGCTCAAGTATAAATATAATTTAATAAATAAAAGTTTCAATATTTACCTAGAAATATAATAATATGAACCATCATTTTGCAAAGGTCTTTTTATTATTTTGATGGTTAATATGCAATGTGATCTACTTGAATTTTGATTTTGTGTAGTTGGTGAAATATGTAAATTATGCTTCCCATATAAATATAATTGATAAGCATCTTTCCAAGATGATACGCATATATATTTCACACCTTACATAAAAAAAAAAAGACAGCCATATTATTTACATTAGATAAGTTATATTATGGGATGAAATTATCACAGAATCTAATTTTATCATGAAATGGAGCCGAGAAGAAACAACTTAACTATTTTATTTTAATGTTATCTTAAATCCTACATAACCAATTTTTTATTATCTACTTCGCTATCAAATTCAGAAAAAAAGAAAGTATTTCATGAAAATTTAATCATAAGTGTGGTATCCGTTTAAAAAAAACTTTAGGCATCATATAGCTTAAAAAAACAAACAAAACAATAAAATTATCATTGTTTTAGAAATTAAAACAGAAAAACAAAGTAATTAGGTTTCATTCAAACCTGTTCACTATTCGCTGATTCTAGTACCTTAACACCAAATATTCATACAACAATTGCAACTTGCTCCAAAAGTTTATTAAGAATATTGGCGCTTAATATATATTCATGTATGTAAGTAAATTTTTGAATAAAAACAATTTACCTTTCACGTAACTGGTTTTATTTTCACCGCTGGCTAGTTTCAGAGGAACTTTTTTCGTATCGTTTACAAATAAATCATAAATACTTTCATTATATACTTCTATGAAAGATAACCAAACAGAATATAAACATTTGTTATCTTTTTCAATCTGTATTGGGTCAACATTTTTCAAAGTTTCTTCCATTTCAGTGTAAGAAACGGCACCTAAACATTTGTTATAATATTCAAAAATAAATTAAAACGAAATTAATATGAGATTAATAAAATTTGTATTAGATTATTTTAATCTTACGAATTGTATCATTCCCACTGGCTGACTTGCTGGCCTTCATTAAAGAAACAAAAAATAAAATGAAATATAATATTTGCTTCACAATAAGCTAATATACAAATTTAAAAAATGCTTACTATTTTTAACATAATATTCTCTGATTGTTTAAGTATACATTCCTTTTCTTTTTCCATTTTATTAACCACCACATCTGGCAATACAGATACTCCGGTCGACTGGGAAGGACATAAATAATTATAAGTATCCTGATGATTGCCAATGCTAGCAAATATTACATAGAGGACTCGTGGAATAATCCCTGGCTCTGATCCTTTACCTATAAATTGAGTTATTTTAATTTGTTGTGGGTGGGTCCGCAGAGCTGGAAATCTCTGATAATTTTAATTTTATAAAGCCATTTTTTTCTGAATTTCAAGAATATTTCAATCATATTTTTACCTTGTATTGTAAAAGTTTTTCCAGAACCAGTAGTACCATACGAAAAAAGTAACGTATCATTACCTTGCAGTACTTCTTCTAATCTTGGTCTTACAATTAAATCAAACACTTCAGTTTGTGAAGCACTGGGTGAGAGAATACCATTGAAAAAATATCTGCAAATGTGAAATTTACAGAAAAGTAATTCATCAAAAGTAAAAACTACAGAAACCTAGAATCAGTTAAAAGGTAAAATACTGAACCAGTATTTTCATTACAAAAATCATCAGAACTTCGAAACTACAGCCAAAACCTTCCAAATTATTTTAATTACTTACTCATTATGTATTTCGGCTTTCCCTTTTGAGATTATTGATGTAAACGCTCCATCATTGAGTATGTAATGTTTATTCTAAAAATAAAAATGTCAAATAAATATCAGTATTGCTAATATTATTCAAAAGTTTAGAGTACGTTAAAGTTCAGAATGCAAATAATATTCTATTTAATTTTTTGTTTGTTTATTTAATAAATGCCAGCGATTCACCCAGCGGGAATGATACAATTCGTAAGATTATAATAATCTAATACAAATTTTAATTTTTCATATTAATTTCATTTAAATTTATTTTTGAATGTTATAACAAATGTTTAGGTACCGTTTCTTATATTAATTTGGAAGGAATTTTGAAAAATGTTGATCCAATACCAATACAAAAAGATATCTAATGTTTATATTCTGTTTACGATTTATTTATAAACCATACGAGAAAAGTTTCTCTAAAACTAGCCAGCGTAAAATTGGTTACGTGAAAGGTAATTTTTTTTTATACAAAAATGTACAAGTTCCAGGATACGGTGCCACTTTTTACCCTCTCCATTATTATACATGGCATCTCCTGTTCGGAACTTGCCCACTCAATATTATAACCTAACAGAGTTGCATCCATTTTCTGAACTTTAGCCTTTTTTTTCCGGAACTTTTTGATTTTAAGCAATAGCTTTGATTTGTTGATAATACGTGAAGGCATAATCACCATTAAATACAAATTATATACAGCTTAATATGTACATTGATTTCACAAGATGAAAATTAATTCATAACTTCCTCCCACCGCCCAAAATTTTCTTTAAACGAATTTCTCAGGACAAATAAAGTTTCAAACAAAAGTAATAGATCTCTTTCACAGTAAGTGTGACCAAATTTAATGAAATTCGTTGGTGTTTTATAAAGAAAACAGCGAAAACTGAAAAAACTACTGTTCAATAGAAAAGTACTTTTTTTTTTTGGAAGGCACACTGGGTGGGCGGTCCCTGGGATGTCTCGCGCAACGCGCCCGTATAGAAAGCCCCTAACCCAAATGATGCCTCTAACGTAGAGCGTGACGCCCTGAAACAATGGAAAAGTACTTCCGGTTAACCGATATTCCTCGAACTAAAAATATAAATTCTATTTAATGTAATTTAGGTTACAATTAATAAATAAATTGAAATAGCACTTTAAGGGAAACCTGACCCTCAAAAGTACCCTTAAATGAATTTTCCCGGAGAAATGTTTCAAATAAAAGTTGTAACTCTTTGTATGTGTAGTTAAAGAAAATCGTTTAAGCCTTTCGAGAAACATCACAAAAAAAACACTAGTAAGGGCACTTCGGTTAACCGATATTCTTCAAAGTCGAAATATTAATTCTATTTAATATAATTTAGATTTCACAATTATATAATAAATTGAAATACCACTTTAGAGGAAAACCTAACTCCACCTCTACCCTTAAACGAATTTTCTCGGAAAAATGTTTCAAATAAATTTGTAGTTCTTGATATGTGTGGTTAGTTAAAGTTTATAGAAAATCGCTTAAGGAGTTTTCGTGAAAATCATAAAAATTTGAAGAAAAACAAATCATTTAGTAAAGTGGCACTTCCCGTTAGACGATTTTTACGAAAAGCTTATTCTTAGGTCTCTTGGAAGCATTTCAACTTCAATATTGCTAAAATTATTCAGAAAAAATCTAAATGAATCAGGAACTAATTGAATGTTTAGTTATACTTACATTAATTTCATTAGTAATGTTATCAGTCCTTAGGGGTTTTATTCTTAAAAATACTCTAATTGTATCACCTTCTGATATTCCATCAAAATTTGTACGTCTTACAAAATCGTAAGATGGGACCATTCTTTGTCTTGTTTTGCTATCCATCATAACTAAGTCTGGGTGAGATATTAAAACAAGTTTAAATTGATTAAATTTATAACACACTTCACGATCAGTCCAATATATGATGTAATTCTTGATCCTTCTTTTCATATACTGCTTACCACTCAGGCAACAAGCATAAACAAGATTCCTACAACTGAATCAATGACTAAAGTTTAACCTTAAGTAGAAAAAAAGAATTATACTGAGTGCTTTCTAATATAATGAACTTTTACTCATAATCAAAACAAATAATACGTTATGAAGCTAACCTTTGTGAACTTAAACAGTTTCAGTAGCACCAATCAATGGTTGTTTACTTGTTTATTAGCTATTGTATTTAAACTTGTTTAAAACTATTGATTTTTGTATTTATTGTAAAGTTGAATGGCATTATATTTAAAGTTTTTTTTTTTATCTACAAATTATATGTATGCAACTTATATCAACCCTTGCTTTTTTCTTAATTTTTAACTGACTAGTTTTTGGAATTTCATTTATCATCACACTAGAACAAAGAAATCTTTTACTACTTAAAATTCCCTTTAGAAAGTTTCTCCGAACTGAATTTTAAGTAAAAAATCAACTATTGTAAATGTTTGACCATTTTAGACAAACACTGGTGGAATTATTTGAAATGTTACTGGAAAAAGTTTCATATACTGGCTGAGCACCACCTAAAAAAGGCCGTATTTTTGTTGGCAGCCTGGCTAATTTTGAAATTATAAATAGTTTATTATATTTCATATATAATATGTTCATTACCTTTTCTTTTAATTCCCGTAAATATGTCCACTATTAAGACAAATAAATGAAACGTTGGTTTGTTTACCTAAAGAAAAGTGTTTTCCAAGACTGATTCTTGATCTCTTTTTAAACTATTAGTATAAAGTTCACATTCAATGCGTATATTGTAAATAATGAAAACAGCGTCAGGAATATTGATTAGAGAAAAAAATCTGTGGTAAAAGTATAGAAAATATTTTTGCTTTCTCTTACTCCCAATAAGTTGAAGTATTGCGATCTTGCCAGATTTTCGAAAATTCAGTTTTCACCGGAAATACATGTTTTGGGGTCCCCTGAATTCGAAAAAAAAAATCTGGTGTGTAAAACTCCTTCTCCTCTCACATTCTCTTACTCCAATTACAATTACACTCTCTTACTCCATAATTATACAATTATATATGTACTGACACATTTTGCGTATTTGTCCTAACATTAATATAGAGATGGAGAAATATGGTGGGGGAAAGTACCAACCTACCTGTACTAATCTCGGCAGGTAAAGAAGTGATAATTATGTTATGGCCAGAGCGCTCTAAAACACTGAACCAACTAAATATAAAATTTGAAATTAACGCCATAAATTCCGCATATTTATCAATTTTTTTTTTTCAAACAAAAATAATATGTTTTTATCTGTGAAGTAGTATACCAATTTTAAAGGAAATCGTACAGTCGTTTAACCATATTTCTTCAAATTTGGAATTCTATCCATGCTTATAATATTATACTTACTGAAGTTGCACTACAAAGCATAACGCTACCACTCCCAAAAACGTATTTTCCCGGGAAAGAAAATTTTCAAATATAAGTGATAAGTATTTATGTATGTAGATAGTATATGAAGTTTAAAGAAATTTTTGGAGTCATTTTTTTTCAGTTACCCATCTCTAGCATTGAAACGGTTTCTATCTGAACAATATGCTAGTGCAGTTAACTCCAAATCTAGAAAATTAGAATTGTCTAGTTCTAGTATTGAACCCACGATATGCAGCCAACAGATAGAATTTATGTATTCACAATGATATTGATTATGCAGTCTAGGTCATAGATCCATACGACGAATACAAAGGCTAAATTTTAATGTCACCTTATTCATTTTAATAAGTGCCTTAGTGTTTGTTGCGAAGCTCTCTGCATTAGTGTGGAATCCTCTCTTCTCGTGTTATTGGGTCAATTAAATATATTCTTACATAAAACTACTACCTCCAGTTAAGGAGATTCTGGAATAGTGCACATTATTGCTAATTCCAAGTATATAGAATGTTATTCACAGAATTTATTTTCTAAATTGTTGCAGATATCAGAATCTGAATCATCAATACAGACCGTGATGGTAAGATGATGGCAGCCGTTAGTAATAAAAATAATTGTTACATTTGGTCTCTAAAGAGTACAATTGGTGAACTTACCAAATTGAAACCACGTCACAAGGTACCTGCACACAGAAGATATGCATTGAAGTGCAAGTTAAGTCCAGACTCAAAGTTAGTATTTCAGTATTTCTTTCTTTTTTTCTTAAAATTTATATTGAATAAAATCAAATTCAAATATTAATTTCGATTTGTCGCTAAAAGACATTTAGTTACTTGTTCGGCCGACCAATCTGCGAGAGTATGGAAAACTGATAACTTTACATTGGTCAAGAATAGAAAGAAACACGATTCACAAAGATGGGTTTGGGATGTTGTATTTAGCGCAGATTCAAACTTTTTGATTACATGTCAGCTACTTTATTTATTCGTTTATTATATTACCAGAGTGAATCCCCGTTGAAAGATGAATTATTAAAAAGCAAATAAATGAATACGGGGAGGTCGGTGGATTTTTTTCAATATGTGCTTCATCAGTGTGATAATTAGGCATAACTATACGATAAAATAGTATTGCCTCAAATTGTTTGTTTCACATGAAATTCTAATATAAATTTTTACATTTCGTTTCAAAATTTTATTGAGTTATTGAAAATAAAATCGGCGTTTGTATAAAATTGATTTTAATTAAATATCAGCGCATTGGAATTTGCCCAAGATCGAAAATTATCAAAAATAAAAAAGAAATTAAACACTTTAATTTTAGGATCCATTACAGAGCTCAACTTCTTTCCGTAAGCAAACGTCTTCATTATCACTTTTTTCTTGATATATTTCGAGTTATTTTTGAAATTTTCCTCAAATTCAAACTCATTTAATTAGAATAGAATAGAATAGTGTTTTAATGGCAAAAAATAATTACAAAAATTACAATATTAGAAATAAATTTACACTTATAAGACAATGGACATCTGCCCGTCTGCCAAGTTAGCCAAGTAATAAACTAAAATTTCCTTTTTACATTATTAAAACAAAAACCATAAACTAAAGAAATTATAGATCAAGAATATAGCATGACAAAAGAGAAAGAAAATATAAAATGAAACACATTGTAAACAGAAGTTTAAATGCAAACATTTAATGACATATAATCAATCTACTCTTTTTCAATTAAAAATTTTCTGTAAACAGCCGCCCTGCTACCGAATTGATGCAGGCCGCACCAATTTTGGCCACTCAAAATGCCGACTACTTCCTCCTCCGTAAACCGCGCCTTCCCCAACCATCTCACTCTATATTCACTTAAAATGGGACATACACCTATGAAGTGGTACCCATCTTCCATCATCCGCCAATTGCATAGAGTACACAGACCGGCCCCAGCGCCAAAAGGCTTATAGTTTAAGTCCATCAATTGACATCTCGAACGATACAACACTCTCACAAAGTGAAGCTTATTGTTATCCGATAAATATGTCTGATAACATTCATTAGGCAATAGTTTGCTATTGCTCACACAAAATATTATTTTTCATACACTAATTTTCTAATCTCACTAGTAAGATCCCTGTAAATTACTTTGAGATAGCATCTGCGAAAGATATACCCCTATAATTTTGTACGTCCTCAATTCCACCTTTTTTATACAATGGGAAAATATCGACTTCGAAAACGACAGTGGTACATTTCCTGATTCGAAGATATAATTAAAAATATTTAGCAATTCATTTATAAATGTTTGCGGAGCATATTTATAGAATTGAAAAGGTATTCCATCTAGGCCAGGAGCCTTGTTAGTACCTGCATTATTTAGAACAATATGTAATTCTGAAATATCAAATTTAGAATCCAAATACTCGTCACTAAACAGGGGACTGAGTACAAAAATAATGAAAAGTCGGTGTCAGGGTTCAACAAATTACGGAAGTGATTATACCACACCTCTCCACTGATAATAGGGCTTCTTACAAAGTGGTTTTTTTTTTTTATACATTAATTAGTGACCACATTTCTTTCGTGTCCCTAACTATTTTAAATTTTTTATTTAGCATATCAACGTTTATCTCTACATATTTTTACTTTCTCTTACTCCTAGTAATAGGAAGTATTGTAATCGTGTCAAATTTTCGATATCGAGTTTTCACCGGAAATATCCGTTTTGAGGTCCCCTGAGTCCAAAAAAGTGGTTTTTAGCAAATGGTCTGTGTGTGTGTGTGTGTGTGTATGTACAGCATAGCTCAAAACGAAAAACCGTAGAAAGTTGAAACTTGATATTCCGTTTAGGTATCACCATGGGATCTGACAGTACGTTACCTGTCAAAATTCCTCAACCGGAAGTACCACTTTACTAGTGTTTTTTTTTTTTTACTTTTTCGCATTTTTCTCAAAAATGGCTCTGACGATTTTCTTTAAACTTGGTATACCAACTACACATACAAACAGCTACAACTTTTATTTGAAACATTTCTCTGGGGGAATTCATTTAAGGTTGCCCCCTCTTCTCGGGGAGGGGTGGGGTTAGGTTTTCATCTTAACTGCTATTTCAGTTTATTAGACAATTCCGTCATCCAAATAATATTAATTAAAATTGAAATGTTGTTGAAATTCCGAGTTCGAAAAAAATCGGATAACCGGAAGTGCGTTTAAATGATTTTTCCTCTTTTTCGCGGTTTTCTTAAAAATAGCTCCGACGATTTTCTTGAAACTCCATACCTAAACTAAACATGCAAAGATCTACATCTTTTATTAAAAACATTTCTCTGGGAAAAATTTATTTAAGGGTACTTTTAGGGGAGGGGTGGGGTTACAGCTTCCTCTAAAGTGGTATCATACTTGATTATATAATTCTATTATCCAAACAAAATTAATTAGAAATAAATAGATGGCCAAAATTCCAAGTTTTAAGAAAATTATTAAGCCGGAATTGCGTATTTACTGAAAAGTTTTGTCAGTTTTCGACGAATTTCGTTACATTTGGTACACAAAATACCATTTGTCAATTATAATTTTGAGAACGGGAATAAGAGAAAGTTGTGTGATTGTTTCACCAGATTTTTTTAGTTTCTCTTTCTCCTAGTATGAGGAAGTATTGTAATCGTGGCAAATTTTCGACATCGAGTTTTCACCGGAAATATCCGTTTTGAGGTCCTCTGAGTTCAAAAAAGTGTTTTTTTAGCAAATGGCTGTGAGTGTGTGTGTATGTATGTGAACAGCATAGCTCAAAAACGAAAAACCGTTGAAAGTTGAAACTTGATATTACGTTTAGGTATCACCATGGCATCTGACGGGCCGTTATCTGTCAAAGTTCCTAGAACCGCTTTACTAGAGTTGGTTTTGTTACGTTTTTGCGATTTTTTGAAAATGGCTCCGACAATTTTCTTTAAACTTGGTATATCAACTAAGCATACAAAGAACTACAACTTTTATTTGAAACATTTCTCTGGGAAAATTCATTTAAGGGCACTTCTGGGGGAGGGGTGGGGTTAGGAAACGATTCAAATAAAACTCTGACCTATTTCGATGCACAAACTCCTCTCCATGTAGTGCACAAATTTCTTCGTCTATCGCCTTTGCACTTAGTTCCTTTTTTTAAGCAGTGTATCAAAAAACAGAGAATCACCAATCTAAGGCACCAAAACCAACAAATAATATTTATTAGCTAACTTCATTAGCATAGATTCATGCGCAAAAACTTTTGTAACAATGCATTAGTTCATAAAAATAATTATTTAATGTTCAGGACAAGAAGTTTAATATGTATTGAGAGGCGCATAAGGCTGCCTTTTGAATATATATGCACAGTATTACATTGTTGATTATTTAACATGCTAACACATTTTCTAGCTTTTTCGGATGGAGTAACCATATTATGGAATCTTGAAAATGGTGCAATCGGAAGAGAATATACTGGACATCAGAAACCTATAACTGCTTTGACTTAATCAGAGACACCAGCGAAATTGAAAGTTAACACAGAAAATATATTATGCCAATATTATTGTACATATGTTGTACTATTAATTTCAGACAATTATCCACTTGAAAGTTTTTACCTATGATTCGAAAATGATTTTTACAGATAATAAATATTCCAATAATCCTTCTGCATTTTGAGAAGCAAATTTGGCTACTTGTAATAAGCTGTTGTTGATGTTCTCTTGTAAATTATTTATGTTTCTAATTTGTATTTTAAGATTTAAATAAAAGTTTATATTTATTTTTAAACTTTTACTTTTGTTCTGAAATTAACTTGTTTATTTATGTAAATGTCTTAGATCTAGTAGGATTCTTATAGATATAATGCTGTTATTGTAGTTACCTTTGTTTAAAAAAAAAATAAACAACCATTTTTAATGAATGATACTAACATTTTTGTAGTATGAAGCTACAGAACAGAGATAAACATTAACAAAAATTAGCTAAAGAAAAGTGGATGTAATGAATGTAAGTATAACTAAAGGAGAGTAATAATTCCTTATAAGGAATAATAATTAAAAAAAAGAAAAAAGTATTTACGTTCTATTTTAGCTTATTGAATTACATACATATAACATCGAAATATATATGTGTATACAATTCAAAACTGTTGCATTTACACAAATTGTTACAATACAAATTTGTTTAGTACGTATACAGGAATAGGCAAAAGTACGATATGAGAATGGTCAAATAAGTAATCTTATCGATCTCTGGAACTTTAAGAGTTTAAATTGAACATTACCATATAAAATTTTTTATTTAATTTACATTAAATTTAACTTAAATTTTATTTCAAATCTCACTAATGGCCCTGTATTAATGAAACTACAGTTTATTGTAAACTACGTTTATTGTAAAATTAATCATTTTTTAAAAATGATTAAACAAATTACAAATAATTCTGTTACACTTTCTAATAGTAGCTTGATTTTATTTTTATTCTCTACATTAATAATAATTCCTTTTATTAAGGTAAATTCTCGTTTAATATAAGCAAATAAAACGTCTATTATTAGGAATATTTGCGTTGTAGCAAAGCCAGTGTGACGCCAAAATAAAAATTAGCATTAGCTGAACGTGAATATCCTAGATGTGAAACGGTTGGTCCAAGTACAGAGGTAAATACCAATGAACAAATTATTATAAAGCTCTGTTGCATATTTGGTACTACTATTACACAGAAGTTTCCACATAAGTAAGAGCGATACACAGAATCCAATATGATATGATTTGAAAACTGCAATCAGTGCTATAAGACTTGTTGCCAATAACATTGGATTAGAATGAAATCGTAAACTAAAGGGAGCCAAATAAGTAGTGTGGCGTTCAATTGAAATGAAAATATAAAAAACAGTTTAAAATGTTCAAACATTTCAGTAAAGAAATACCAAAAAAAAACAATATTTGGCCTCAAATCTGGAACGATTAAGGTGACCACATAAACTGAATACAAAAATGCCCAGTCTCCAACCATCAAATAGGATATACAGAAAATTATTGATAATTGTTGAAAGAAATGTGGTTAGAATTAATAGCACTGAAACAGTATTACTATGATCACGTCTGGCTAAATAAATACATACAGGTGGTATTAAAACTATTGCATAAAATGACTGATAAGACTGTTGAAGCAAATGCCACATAAGATTATAACACATACACAGAAAATCTAGGAAATACGATGAAAGAAAAGAGCGATCGAGAGAGAAATTATAGTTTTAAAAAACTATTTTTAAGGGTTTTAAAAATAAATACATACTTATATTTATTTATCTAAAACAGATTATAATAAAGAGAAAATATTTTCCAATTCGCAAACCAAATAAAAAGAGAAAAAGAAGTGCCCTAATTAATTATATTGTTATTTAATATTGTTAAATTCAAATGTTTATTATAATTTTTTTAAATAATAGACTATTTCGTGAACTTTGTGACATATCTATTTAGTCCAAATATTTTTAATTTAAGGCGCGTCGACATCCATGTTCACTGGCGCCTGGAGCTATCTCAGTTCACTCCAGCCTCCGTACAGTGGAGGCGCGTCTTTCGTTATATACATCACTGTCCATCACAGGACAATGAGCTGTAGAAGTTATTAGGTAGAGAAAATCTAGGGGCAGCACTGCTGGACTCGAAACCGGACCTCCACGTTGCTAGTCCAGCGCGCTATCACTTAGGTAATCCCTTCCCTTTTAATATAATTGATTTGTTTAATTCTTACTGCATTGAGTACCGTAAATGAGTGTGATCTTTTATGATTCTGTGGCTATTTTCATGAAAAAAAGTTTGAGTTTCCAGCTAGACACGCGTCAGTGGATCGTCGAAACCGACGTTTCACCCATATTTTAATGAGCTTCTTTATGTTTTTGGAAAAATTTGTAGCATCAAAGGAGTGAACATATTATTTTGATGTGGAGGTTGGTTCCGCAGAGCTGGAAAGCATCAGAAACATTTTCCGTACATTTTCCGAGTTAGTGTGAAAATAAGTTACTCTCGAGTCTGTGCTGTCACACTGTCTGAAAAACGCATCCTGAAGATGGGCGAACGCCCGAAACCGGTCGATGACCACAAAATGAAGCAGGCTACCACGGAAAATGTTTCTGATATTATTTTGACCTTCATATAAAAAAACAAGAGAAAGAGGGAATGTGAGACAGATATCTAGTAATATTTTCGGACTGAGACGAACTTAAAACATGTATTTTCGGTGACAATTCAAAATTTGGAAATCTGACACATTATATTATATTAGCAACTTCAACTATTTTTTTGACAATTGACAACTGGCTTGATCGCGGTTTTTGTCGATATAAGTTGATCGCGACTTTATTAGTTCAAAAATACAAATGAACAGAGTCTATTTTCGTTCTCCATATTTTGGACTTTTTTAAACTAAATTATTTGAGCATAAGTTATTTATCTATTTTTTTTTAAGGGGTCTCTATGCATTGCCGATTCCAATCAGTGTTTTCCTCGTTATAAATATCACCAGACAGGAGCTGTAGAGGCTTGCAGGAAGAGAAAAAGAATTACAAAAGAGAAAATCGTGTGGGTTCATTTTTTTTAACAAGTAGCTGGGATAAAAAAAAAGACCGTTGAAATAAATATATTCCAATATTTTATTTATACCGAAATAATGATTTAACAAAAAAGTGTAATTAACTGTACAAGTAAAGTGATGTATGCATTTTATATAATCAAGCAATATATATTTCTTATTCTCTCTTACTTCTGTACGAAGTATTTTTACTTATAAAGTTCATAATGTTTAACCAAAATACTCATAGCAATGAAAACATATTGATTTTTATTTGTTATTTGCATATAAATAATAAATAAATAAAAATTAATATCTTAACTAATAGTGATTTTAGTTGGACACTAACATCAAATGGCCAAATATTTTCATCATTAAAGAACTCTCAAAGTCATATATTTATATTCATTTAAAGTTGAGACATTTTTATTTCAAACATTTATTAAACAAAAATAATAAAATGCCTAATTGGAGACAAATATACAAGACTTTCAAAAATGTTGAAAAGTAAGTTAGATGATTTCTGGCGTCAATTATATTTGTTTTATTTTATTTGAATAGGTTGTTTACTTGATACTTTCAAGGAATATTAAAGTCTAATTTAATTAACTCCATTATTGATGCGATGATCAAATGTTTTAAAAGGGTTTTTGTGTCGCAAATAATAAAGTATGACGAGAGAAATAGATACCTAATTTAAAGTTAACAACGCAGATATGAAAGGCAACTTGTATATGCTCTTTCTAAAGAAAAAATGTCTCTCTAAAAAAAAAAAAAAAAATTGATTTGTTTTATGAAACTATTTTCTTAGCCACTAGAAATTACATACATCTGAATACTGGAATAAAGGAAAAAAAAAAGTGTAAGTACATACATGATTTTGCAACTTTTTTTTCATAATACACTATCTTCTTTTGTTTTTAAGTACATTTTTGGTCATGAAGTAATTATAATAGATATGTTATTGATTTTTTAAATATATTTTTCTTGATTAAAGCAACTATTCAGAAATTAGGAATAAATCAAAATCATCAGAAGACAAGAATAATCAATTACAAATAAATGAAATGACACTAAGTAATAATCATAGTTTTACTTTCTCTTAGTCCTAGTAAGAGGAAGTATTGTAATTAATATATATATAATAATATTATAAATATATTTTGTTTTTAAAAAATAAATATAAATTATTACATGGGGGAAAAAAATTAACTTTCCCCCGTGAATAGGAGTTTAAAACATAATTGCAAACAGACCGTGTGCAAAACGCGTTTTATTTTTGGTTTCATATTGTTGATTGTTACATGTAACTGAAAACCCTAATAAGTTTTTGGCTTTATTGAAACTAAAAAACGGTATTTCTGCGTGAACAAGAATCCATATGAAGCACTCTATCCAAAAGCAGGTTCTTTAATGAGAAATGATTAGACAATTATTTTTATTATTCTTTGATCTTTTTATATAATCATGTAAGTGTATTCATGAAATTGTAAAAAATAAAAGTTATTTTTAATATATTGATGATTTAAACCGATCATTTTAATAAAGATAAATTTCAAGCTTTTTCTTAATGTGAAATATTACATTAAATTTAAAAATTGGTAGTACAATATTTTTAATTTTAGTAGATTCTCTCAAGTGCTTTTCTTGGCATTCTCTTTATAATTTAATAATGATACTTATTATAATAAAAATACAGATATTAAGTACTAATTGAACTTTCTCTAATAAAAGTTAGGTTCAAAGTATATAGACAAAAATAGCTGTTTCCAAACATCGGTCATCTCGTACAAAAACCCATATTGCCTCAGCTGTAAGAGTGCTACACTTTGATCAAATAAACAATTGCTTATATACCAGCCTGAATGTTATCTTTTAATTGAAAATTATTCAACTTTAAGTTATTAGGAAAGAGAATTCGCGTTTATTGAAATTAATAAAATTAAATACAGGGGTTTTGTGTAGTATATTTACCATAGAAGTATTTCATGATTATTATCCATATATATAATCAAATGAAAAATTAATTTTCAATTGGCAATTGAAATAATGACTTTGAGCGCCCTTTCAAATTAAAATTTTATTTTCAAAAAGATCAAAGCGAATCTGTTATTTATTGATCACTACACATTAAAATAAAATATTCAATAATAGAAAGAATATTATATTTTGATCATAAAAATAAGTGTTACAGGTACTATTTTGGTGTTTATGTACAATTCACATTAGCTAACGAAAAATAATTTACAATTTATTTTCATACTTAAATAGTACAAATAATTAATACTTATACCTTACGCGGATTTATTTCGGATATCTATTTTATTTAACAAAGTATAATTTAATACAAATGCGAATCATTGTAAATAAAATAAAAAAATGCGATACAGATATCGTCTGTTGAAAGTAAATCCTTAATACCATGTGTTTTTTCACTTAAGCGCTTCTTGAGAAAGGTGATTGGGCTGGATAAGGAAGATTGGCAGCCACTTGAAAAGGGATGGGGTATAGGAAATTAAAGAGTATTAACAGATGCTACAATGTTATGAATACAGGTTTGGCTGAACTACCAAAGTTCGATGCACTCGCTATAATAAGTGAATAGGTCTTTCTATTCACTTACTATAAAGTACTCTCCGAAATGCGTAACAGTTGAAAGGATATCGTTGGTTAACTGTTGGGATGGTTGCCAAATTTTGAAAGTGAATAGGTCGCCATAGAAATAAATAGAAATTTGTGCTATATTGAGCTGTCAGTGAAACATTTGCCAATAAAGGCCAATGAAGGAGCGACCACTATCATAGAAAGTCACATACTTCGATGCAGAATCTGAATCATTCGAGCAGTGGATAGTGGTCTTTCGAAATCTTGGGAGGGAGATTAAACACTACGAAAATACTGGCAGGCTAACGAAGAGTGCTGCCAATTTTTTTTGTACACTAAAGATCGGTATCTCTTCGCACAACAAAAAATATAATAAATTGTATTGAAAGAGACCTGCTTTAAAAGTCATAAAATTAATGTAAAGAAAAATTGGAAATTATATGAATAAAAAGCAGAAAAGGAAAGGCCGGAGAAACACTGCAGTAGTAGAATGCTAATGATTATTTGCAATAAAACCGACCCATCTATATTTTACATATTATAGACGAGATGACTGAACATCAATTCATCGAGATTTGTCCTTCTCTATCACATGTCCACGAATTTTAAATCATCGCAGCCTTCAACTTCGAGCTAATTTGGACTGTGGCCCTGTATGATGGAAATATCTCCGACCGACTAATGAAAAAAAAAACATTTTAAAGATGTTATTTTCTAATGTTGGAATTATTTCATTGAAATTTGTAATACATTTCAACTAACTTCATATCATTTCAGGTAACATGAACGTAACACATTTTAAAACCAAAATTTATGACTAGTAAAAGCATATAATTTCTTTAAAATGTATTATTATCCATAATTAATAGCAATTTTCATTTACAGGAAAACAGATAATATGAATTTCTAAAACAATAAAAATAAGTAGAAAAACATTTTGTACTTAAATAATTAAAACATACCATTTATAAGCTTTATCCTAAAATTTGTTACATTATAATACAAATTAAAATAAAAGTAGGTAATCGTTACACAAACTTAATTTTATCAAAATTCTCTAATTAAATTATAAGTAATATTTTATCTATTTTAAGTCTATTTTAAAATTAATGTTTAAGATATTAAAGGATAAATGTTTTCTAAAATCCTTATGCCACTTTCAATATAAATCGTTAAATAGTATTTAAAAATATAATTCGCTAATTGTACATATATTTCATGGGAATTTTATTTTATTTATGAATAAAAAAACATATTGCAGTAAGTAAATAAGATGAAGATTATATTCATAGCGAAGCACGGAGATTTAGGGATTGCTAACAAAAAAAGAAAAGTTACATAATGCAAATTCACGAATTTCTATTTAATATTTTAAACCATACCATAAGAATATGTCTAAAATTTTATTTATGTCGTGCTAAAAAAGGAACATAAACATTATCTATCTAATGCTCAAAATAATAAAAAAAATTATACTGTCTTATTTTATACATAGCTTTGACAAATTTATAGAAAAAAAAATTTATATAGATTTGCAAACTTGTTGCAAAAAAAACTGCTTTTAATATAAAGAATTACTCATTTTTTTTCTTAAAAAAAAAAAAATAATCGCTAAACAATAACATCAAAATAAAAATAAGGCTAGTGATTTAATTAAAAACCACCATGACACCATTTGAACTTATCAAAATAACCACCATGCGAAAAGCATTCTTATTAATTTTTGTTTATTGACAAGCTTTTAATTATAATTTTTGCTTTTATTTTTTTTTTTTTTTTTTTTTTATGTCTACTACTTAGATTTGATTAAGAATGCATGGTATTCCTTGGGATCGGTTACTGGTAAGTCCGAACAGGAAATGAATGAGACCGCACTAAATGATGATGTAAGTAGGACAAATTCTCATTGTCACTCTTTCTTGTGAACTTTAGCCAAGATTGAATTCCCCAATTCAACAGCGAAAAGTAATTTTCTAGAATTTAGTAATTTTGGAATTCCCCAGTTAATAAGCCAATAGGAACAAAAATAAAATAAACCTAATTTTTAGTGTCAAATATCACGTACTTAAAATTCAAGACGCTCATGCTATATGAATTTAGTAAACTATTGAAAGTTGCATAAATTTTGTTATATCGCAAAAATTTTTGATACTCACTGGTTTTGTATCAACATTGCTACCAATTCAGTCCATCATTGTAGTATGGTCTCACAAATGATATTAAATTTCAATGTTTACAATAAGTAGCCAGTTGAAAGCTTGGAGTTTGGATATAAATTGAATTTGTTTTTTCTTGTTTTTTTTTTTTTTTTAATAAAGAAAGATACAAAACAAATTTTTTTGCTTTTGGTACTATATGGATTTTTTTTGGCAAAATTATTGGCAATAGCTCTGTTTAGAATAGATATATTTTATTATGAATTTTTGTGACTCATAAAAAAAAAAAATTGGTTGAGAACTCCTAGTATGGATCATTACATTTCTTGTAAATTCAATATTGTAATGATTCTTATTTCAAATTCATTAGAATTTCTAAATAAAAGATAAATATTTAAAGTTTTTAAAGTAAGATGCAACAAGTAACAGAAGATCTTATTCATATTTATACATTATTTCAGTGATTTTAATTGTTGTACAATTTTCAACAAATTTTTGTCCCATTAATTTTTTAACTGCTTATGTAAATTACCGTAAATATATCCTTTGTTTTTTGTTAACCACACCCTTTCTTTCTGGATTGGATCCTCTATTGTATTAGTTTTCCCTATGAGAAACATGATATGGTAAATTGCAATTATTTTCTTCATAATAGATATTAAATTAAAACGAAATAGGTTAAAGAATGCCCAACAATCTAGTACTAATAGTGAAAAACAATATATTAAAGAATAAATTAATATTTCGTTCTGCCTTGCTTGATACCATTGATATCGATGTATTCCCTGAAAGACCTTCTTTTATTGTTATAGTATATTCATCTATGAAATTTTGTCTTATTGTATTATGGGCATCTATGCGAAGATAAGGACCAAAATTATTTGACATTGGCGGCCATTCAAATACTCCAGTAGCTGGCGTTGGTTTCCTGAAAAATATAGTTATTAGATTTATTTATATGATAGCTGTAGTGTCTAATGCATGCCTTAGATTAGATTAGATTTTGTGGGGGGATTGGCTCTTCAGCCTGCGCCACCGCGACTCCCAAAGATCTATTGAGGCACCTCCTAAGTTCGAGACCCCTACCCAGTCCCGTCCTTTACTTGAACTTTGGAATCCGTGGAGGCTCCTAGGTGGTCGGTTAAGAGCATCTCCCATCACAGTACCCTCTCGAATCCTGTCTGCCTTAATAGACCCGAGAGGGCCCCTGGCAAGGCTTGCAGGCGTCAGCTTCTCCTCTCCAAAGAGGCAAAGCCTCAGCCATACAAGCCTCTAATGCATGCCTTATAGGAAATATTTATATAACAAATATACATTTTCGAAATATGCTGTGAATTTAAGTTTAAGGTGAAGTGTTGCTGTGCTTTGTGAAATGGAAATTCCCTCAAAAATAGATTATTTGATGAATAAAGATAAATTCTAGTATTTCACTAATGAATGAATGAACCAGATCCTGAATTCTTTTTCCTTCAGTTGTCCTTATTTGAAGGAAGAGGAAAAAATTGAAGGGACTGAGATCGTGCAGTGGTGTAGATTGTTGTAGGGGATTATTGGACTGCGATCTGAAAGATCTAATGTGCCCTCCAGAGCCTCCTCCAATGCACAGCCGGCCTCCAGGCAGCGTTTTCTAGCTACAGACAACACTGCCCATCACCGGACAGTGAGTTGTAGAGGCTCCTAGGAAGAAAAAAATCTACGGGCAGCATGCTAGATTCGAACCAGGGATCTCAGCGTTGCTAGTCCAGCGCGGTACCACTGAGCTAATCCCTTCCTTCTCCCTTGGCTTTCGCCAATTAACTAGGGACGGAGACCCGAGTTTGTTTACTGTGTTTGTCCTTGTCTGTAAAGTATAGAGTGTATGTAGTTTAAGTGTACTGTGCTGATGAAGTGCATGGAGTATTGAGCTGTGGTAACAACCCGTGTGGTCGCTACACCCCAAGTAACTGCATGCAACAGATACCCCTTGCGGGTAACAGCAGTACAGAGTTAGTCCCAAAGTTTATCTGTACTAGTATATATATATATACTATATATCTATACGCTATATATATATATATATGACTCAACTGTATGATGGTAGATTGGGTTGTTTATTTTCGGATTTATGTTGTCTGTCCGAGTACTTTTAGATCCGCCTTTGGCACTGCAAACAAGTAAGTATTTCCCTACATACTATAAAAGTTAAACGTCCAAGTAGTAAACTCAGAGGAATTCCTGACTACTTCAAGATCTATATATGTACGCAACATTTTCTGATAGTTAATTGGCTAATGCAGAAATTTGTATATAGGTTTTACTCAATAAATTAATAAAATCGGCAAAGTCATAATTAGATTTGCTGGAGATATATTTATCGACAGCTTCGAATCGTGTCTTTCACTATACTTAGTGAAATATTTTCTAAAGAAAAATATCTCTTGGTCAAATTCAAAATAAGTAATACATTGTTTTGTATACACTCAACTGGTAATTATTTTCTTACGAAATGTTCCCCTGCTAACTCCTCTATTTTAAATTTGTTAAAATCCTGCAAATAAGATTCTTGGAGTTCAAAAGTTTCATTGTTTGACGCTATTTCTCAAACTAATCTACTTTAATTGGCCAAATTTTGGAGTTCGCAATGTTTAACTCAGGTTGAATAAGGTCAAATTAACTTTTTCAGATTGTTATTGAACTTACCTCTTCGTACTCCAAATGCTTACATAAGGCTAGAATGAGCAGGCCTCACACCCAACTTAAAATTTAAAAAAAAAATTTTTGGATGGTGAATTAGTTTGCTGGAGATGTCCAATGATAAACTCCCCAAAATATGCTTTAATGGGCTCCTACAGTTAATTGACAATCAAAACATTCTTTTGAACTGGTCTCCGAGTTGAGATACTTTTTGACGATAACAGGAGAGGAAAGTTTGACCAGTGTAAAAGTGTTGATATTATTAAAAATAAGTATAAAGATTTGTTAACTTCTTTTGAAAATAATTTAAGTAGTAGGGATATTGACTCTGCTTGCAATGGTACATAAACTTGTATTACCGTAATATTTGTACTTTGGAATAAAACAAGAATATTTATATTTTAATGTGAATATAAAAACAATAAGACCGGTGGCCCAATTACTTTTGGCATATAAAAAGAAGACCTGAGTATATATTGAAGGCAATAAGCATGTATTCTCGGACCATTTGCCCTGTTCAGTTTGTTTCAGGGGTAAGATGGACAGGTTTCTTATTTTCCTGCCCAATGTTTATTAGTCAAAGAAATAAATATCTAAGGAACTATGTTGCTTTGGTTTTTAACATATTAGAGGATTTGTTGCATATTAATGATGTCAATAAAATAAATAAGATTTATGAATGTTTTATAAGGAGCTTAAAAGTAAGAACGTTATTAATGTAAGCATCGTCGATTAATAAGTTTATTTTCTTTATTTTTGTAATTGACACTTTTGTTTTCTTGCTGTTATAAATGTATTATAACGAACAACTCCTTATTGTACGAAATGTTTATCGTTTTAAACAATAAAAGATAATGATATATTGTATACACTCAATATTTTGGATTTTGCCATTGCCAGACTGTTGATCATTAAGCAGTGTGGTTATATGGGCTTTGATCATGAAAACTCGTGCATTAGGAAATATAGAAATACTTATAATGCAAAATAGCTAAGCATTGGAATCGACCGATGATTTGGAATGTTGGATTTTTTTTTTTAAAAAAGATTTACTGACCCATAAATAGCAAAGTTAGTCCACAATTCAACCATAGTTTTAGCCACAATCATTTCATCTTCTGTTAAATTTCCTTTGGAATATGGAAATAAATAAATAAGGTCATCAGAATGAGCCACTCCTAAAATAAATTTATTTCATAAGTTATTTTGGTTTATTTCATAATATTGATGAATGTTTTTCGAAAAATACAATAGCAAAGAATATGTTATTTTACCTCCTGGAAATGGATAATTGACTTCTTCTCCATAGCCAAATTTTGTCAAATGGCCCAAATAATTCATTGTGTACAAGTAAGTTTTATCATATTTTCTATTTTTTCGCGCTTGTTTCAGTGTACAAGCTTTTAGAAGAGTAACACCACAGATCTTAAACACACATTAATTGATTGCATCAGTTGTTATTATTTCAATAAACTTAATAAAAATCATAGAAACGACAAGCGAAGAAGAACTAAGGCCAACCATATGGCTGTTGCTATTGGGGCCGTGTTATAAGATACAGGTGCGTTATTGTTCACATTGGGAATCGAACTTTGCCAATCGCAACAAAGGCGTTACTGTATTTACGCAAACGCTTTTATTATTTCTGCATCATAATTCTTATCGAGGTAAAAGTAAATTTTTATATAGTATTTAGTCATGGAAAGCAAGGTGATATTCAATCCATTCCAAATTTGTATAGACATTATGATTACCGTGAATAAACTACTGGAAGAAAATTGTCACAATATTTCTACTATTACTTTTTGAATTTTTTTTTTATAAATAATTTTCTTGAACATTTGAATTTTATTGTAAATAAACTAAATAGGGTGACCAATTAGTACTTAACAAAGTCGGGCAAAGTTGGCTTATCATTGTAAAAGAATTGTTTTCTCGAGTGGCTGCCACTACATATGCATTTTTTTTTAATGAATTTAAATATTAAATTTTTATGAAGAATTTTCTAATATTGTTCGAATTCACATTAGCATCTTACAATAACTAACTCCAGTTTGTGCAGTACACTTTAATTGGACTTCAGATGATTAGAGTATCTCATTCACAAATGGATGAATAATTTGAAGGGACCCCAAATAGAGGTGAGGAAACCCTTCAATAGTGCTTAAATAGGGGCCAAGACCTTTTGAGGAGTAAGCCGACTAACCTCTTCCCGGAGAAGAGGAGAAAGAGCTCAAAAATGAGACGGCAGACTAATACTTTCTGGACTGCTATGACCGGAAAAGGACTTAATTGGTAAATTAATTTTGTTCTAATTATAAAATCTTTTAATTGTTAAATTCATATTCAAGTTAGAGGAAGCAAAAATTGAAAATATGAATTATTCGAATTACCTAAATAGTTTACCTATAAAGTTATTTACATATATATAAAATGTAACTTCTAACAAACGTCTAGAGTTCAATTTTAAAGGTCGTGATAATTAAAAAAAAACAAAAAAGTTTACAACAACATTATAATTAACAGAAATTTCTGAATACTTATTTATGAAGAAAATACAAACATCTACAAGTCCAGGAACCATTGCTGTAAAATTTCCCATCTCATTTTGCTGGAAGAATTTATCATTGAAAATATCACTAATTGCACCAGTTGTATCTTCAATACCTGAAATTATCATGACATAATTTAAATAAGAAATTATAATTTCCAAATAAAAATGCTTTAAAAAATTATTAAATAATTTTTAATGGAATTATTAATTTAATTAAATAAGCTAACCACTGAATTTTAGAGCCACTTCAGTGAATATGTCTTCTGGATGTGGGCGTTTATTGTTAGCTGTTTTCCTTTCTAATATGTAATCATATATATCTGTAAAATATAACAAGGATTTCTAATTAAATAGCAAATTAGAACTTTACGTTATTTGTTAAGCAGATTCTATCCAATTGTAGTTCATTTCACTAAAAATTTTTTTTTTTTTCAATCGATCATATTTTCGAAATTGAGTTTTCACGTGCAATATACGTTTTGAGCTCCCTGAGTTCCACAATTGGTTTAGCAATTGGTGTGTATGTGAGTCTGTATCCGATTTTCTTTAAACTTCATTAAGCAACACATATAGCTTTTATTTGAAATATATATGTGAGAAAATTGAATTTTGGAAAGGGTCTAGATGAGGGGGACTTGAATTTTCCTCTTGAGTGCCATTTCAGGATATTTCATGGGTCTACCACTTACATTCATTTAATGAGAAATGAATACGCAGCTAAAATTCCGAGTTGAAGAAAATTACTTGACCAGAAATGTGAATTTCTTGATAATGGACGCCAGCGGATTTCTTTAAACTTGGTTATACTAAACTACTCTTTCAACGGCTAAACATTTTTGCTTGAAAATTTGTTTAAAACGTTCCTTATTTTAAGGGACTCACGTTTCGCTTTAAATTCCATTATATTGCAAATTAGGCCAATATATAATATTAAAGCAACTAAATATTTTGTAAAATACCGATGTTTATAGAAAATGTATTATTTAGAATATGAGAATTGCAGTGAGAGAGTGGTGTGATGAGATGGCATGTATGCTCATTTTTGCTCAGACCGTCTGTATTTATCCACCCGCGAATTCGATATTCAAGCTCACATATGCTCAATAAAAGTTTAGGATGCAACGAAACCGAATAAGTTATCGCTTAGGATCAAAAAAGCTTCTACGGCCTTCTTCTTAGTAACTCTTTCCAAGGATACTACAAACTGAACAGATTAGTATAGTGAACTCAAAGTAAGGGAAGAGATCATTATACTCACATCTCTTTAATTCAAACTTCCGGACAGAATGTTATATAAAACACTTGAATTCTCCCTTATTCTCTACTCAGGCAGAAATTGTTCATATATATGTATGAACAAATATGTTCATATATGGCTCAGACAAGTTCTGCTTTTTTGATAGACAATTTTTTCTCTTTCTAGTTGAGATTGTATGATCTTTGTAAACAGTCGATTATTGCACGAGCCTTGTGTTTTGTTTTAATGCTCTTTACAGTTTATGGTTAGATTTTGCAATTCAGAGAATTATATTTCTTCATTAGGCTATTGTTTTGTTTTTCAGGATCTTTACAGATATTCTGCGCAGAGGAAGGCTTCTTAAATAAAATGGTATGGCAGACCTCAAAAGCGCAATTTATTTTTATTTCTAATTTTTTAACGACTTGTCTTCTTTTACTCACAAGAAACAACAAACAACACCGTTTCTCTTCCACTATTGACCTCTTTTTTTTTTTTTTTTTTTTTTTTTTAATATCATCTTAGGAGTTCGGTTGGAATTGGGGTCTTTATGTAGTTTAAGGTAAAATATACTTATTATGATCATATACTTGGCTGAAGTAAATTGGTCTACTGTTGTGAGAATTGGTGCTAATTCTTTGTATCACTCTAGAGGAGGTTCCTCAAAACCTCACAGGGTCAGAGCAATCCTTTCTTCTTCCACCGTCTCACCATAAAAGCTGTAAGAAAACTATTTAAATATATTTGATAATAAAATTCTTCATTTAACTGATTGGTTTCATGACCATCCGGAACACCCTCCCCATTAAACTCTTCCAAACTTTCTAACGTATCTTCCCTGGTTCTTCTAATTGCAGCTCGAAACCTATCATAGCATGAAATACTTTCATTTGGTACTAGAGGATAGCGGTGTACAAGGTACATACTTTTCTCTAGAAGTAGTACCTCCTAAAGTTGGAATCCTTGTTTGAGATTTCTCAATGAATTGTCTTTGTACTGTTTTTTTATTTACCTCTATTATTAATTCATGACCAAATGATCAAATCGTGCTTGTAGTTAGTTAACAGGTTTCTTGCAAGTATTTCCTCTTGGAAGGATACTCTTGATAAAATTCTCCGCCGGTTTATTCTTTTCCATGGCTATGGATAAATAGACATATTTGTCAATTGTCCCGGTCATCCATCTATTTATCTTTATCTATTTCCTCATAAACCTAATTTTGATATTTCCGTCAATCGTAGCTAGTTTGATATCTGGGAATCTTTCTTCTTGTTGTGATTAACAAACATTCAACGTTTCCTATCGATCCTGATATCAATTTGTTTATGTGTATTCAACAACTTATTGAATATCACTTTTCAACCACAAATTGCAATTTGAAACTGAAAAATACATTTGAAAAGGCCACAAACACGAAAAAAAAACTTTTTTCTTTATAAAACATGAGCATCATCTAGTGGCCAAAATAAAATAAAAATTGCTTCAAATACCTCAATTCCTAATAATAATAATAATAATAAAAATAAATATATTTACTTCCAAGAAAAAATGTGCCTTCGTGTTTGGTGACTCCAACCATTGTAGGCATTTTATTAAAATTGCCTGTTTCAAAGCTAATCCTTGGGTCTTCAGTTAAAAATTTATTCTTGCCTGCAGTCTGTATTACAGCATGGTTTCCACCGTTTGTACCCTTCACCGCTTGTCCTTCCATTATTATAACTTCTCCCTTTCAAAGTTCAACATGTAATTAGCAATTAAACACATCTAGGAATATATGTGATATTTAATGATTGCAACTCTTAGAAGAAGAATCATGAAAGAGAGAAAATGCAAAAAAAATAATTTAGTTTTCGAGATTACAAGCTTTTTGCTACTGTTATGCTAAAAAAGTAAAGTTCAGTTATTTTTACGATTGGTCTGTAGCGAATTAGAAAACTGACATCCCATAAGCAGCAAAGTAAACCACACATATACTAAGCCGTTTCATGTATTGCTTGCATATCAAACGATGTTTTTTTTAGACTTACCGCGGGATTAGGGAAATCTAATTACCTTTTTTGCAACCTCTTATTGACGCAAAATTGCTGACACCATTAAATTGATTTCTGTAACCTATGAATCCCGGATAAGACGCTCTAGTTTAGTTACATATTAGCTTAGCTGGTAGCTCAGCATTACCTATTTACTTCCAAATCTGAGGCATCCCACAAAGTAATCTCACTAACCCGCTTTGAACCAGGTGACACCTATTTGCTTCATCACCTTCTCTCTAAAGGTCATCATCATAGGTGAACCATCTGTCCTTTTGGCATGCAGGCGCATTAGTGAATCAGGAGTTTTCGCACAGAAATTTTGAATTATGGCAAACCTAATGTAAATGTCTATGGCTCGGTGAACTGCTTCACTACTAACCCGCCCTATCAACCTACTGCTCGGCCATCTACCCCTTCAACGCAGTGCTGCTGTCACTGTAACAAGTGGGGATTATGCGTACTTTTTGCCATTTATATTTCGCGCCTTTGAGGCCCTTATAGAAACGCTCGTTTAGGGCTACCATCTTCTTTCTTCTTAGATAACAGGGTGAACTTTCTAGGAGCCCACAACCAACTTCAAGAACTTCGTCGTCTCCTTGATAATGAAAAGTTTCATCAGGCATATCAATAAATGCAATAAATAAAAAAAAAGGTGCAATAAATGAAAAATATTTCTAACCAAGAATGATGAATGAGCAATGATTATATCATATGGGGAAGCTTTACGAAGGCACTCTGATATTTCTTTATTATCTGATGATGTACAATTGACCTTTTTCGCTATTCTTATCGCATGTTCAACAGGATTATAGTCAACTGCCCAATCGCAAAGGCCGGAACCACTTTGTATTATTGCACGCTGGAACAAATCTAAGACAAAATAATATTACATCAGTATAAATGATTTAATATTGCATAAGTTACTATAAGTTTCAATATTGAATACTGGATTATAACTGAATAATAATTTCAATTATTCTTAAACTCTACTATAAAGGATTGTAATTAACATTCATGTAAGTAACCATCAAATGGTTTATTAATATTGCTACTATTATCTTTATTACATTTGATTTTATGAATTAATGCAAAAGGAATTTAATAATTAAAAGCATACAACTGTTGAATTAATAATGAACTTTCATTGAAATAAGAGAAAGTAAATATTTATTAAAAGATATTTCATAAGACATTTCAATTTGAATGAGATGCACTTTTTATTAGCTTGTTTATTGAAGTTGTTTTTATTAAAAAATAAAATAAAAATAAGTGTACCTAATATTGTGCGTATTCAAATAATTGAATTCTTTGTAAAAGTTTGGCAAGACAGTTTTGATTGTAATTTTTCTTTTTTTAGTGTGCTTCTTTTCAAGATTTAACACAAAACATATATTAAAAAAAATTATTAATAACTATTCTACATTATTCATAAATTTTATCTAACGTATCCAAAGTGAAATAGCAATTTTATCTTTAGTTAAAGAGTGTTAAATGATTTCAATAGTTTCTCCTTGAATGGTTATAACTACTTTAATTTACAAATAAGAATGGGTTAAAAGTATGAAAAAATATATCGATTAGAAAAAAGTCAATTATACAAAAGAAACCACAAATGTTTTTGTTCAGATAACTTACTGCTCAAATTTTGTTTTATTTGATGTAATATGGGGCAATTATTTAATTGGTTTGAAGTAATTTTGAAATTTTGCAATTAAAAAAAAAGAAAAATTATATTTATTTACCTTTTGTTACCAGAGGGCTGACCATCATGAATGAGACAGCAGCTGCGCCAGAACTCTGTCCAAATATTGTTACTTTGTTAGGATCACCACAGAATTGTGTTATATGTTTGTTAACCCATTTGAGAGCTAACAATTGATCTAATAATCCCATGTTACCAGCTATGCTTTCATCTTGTAAAGAGAGGAAACCTAAATTCAATAAAATAAATATGTCATTCAATTGTTCTTATAGTTTTATTTAACAGTTTTCTATATTTTAATTTTAAACAGTATTAATTCTATATTTTATTTCGTTACATTTAAAATATTTATTACTTAATGTGGACGCATATCTTGAAAATGAAAAAGAAATAAATGCCTAATTTTTCGGATATTCCATCAGGACCATATTCTACAAATAAATCAGTGTTAAAAATTACAAAATCTTAGGACTTTCATAGATGACAAAATTTTAGTCATCTAAAACATTAGAAGATCCTTTAGGATCAACATTAGTTCTAGCAAATTAACAAAAATTAATACTATACAAAAATCTGGAATGAACATTAAAACGATTTTCCTTTACTAAGAAGCCTAGCTCCTCAAACTTCTCTATTAGAGAGAATAATATGTAATTTCAATATATTAAGTTTGAGGAAAACCTTTGTTCCGGTTTTCCAGTAAACTGCGAAATTTTTTTTTCCATTTATTTATTTGAAATTTACAACTGTAAAAGCAATGCTCCTACAAATAGTAAATATGATAACAAGTTAGTCGTGTGGGAGTTATCACCCATTGGTGACTCTCCATGTGAGTTGTTATTACTGACTTCCTATGTCGAGGAAGTCGCACGGCCAGCGCCGCTTCAGACGCTGGGTCGGGTCGTCAGGAAGGGATGAAGATGAGAGGTGATGAATTAGAGGATTAGGATGTTCATTTAGGCGTGAATGAAACTTTTTATAGCGAGCTGGAATTAAGTCTATAATGAAAGGTATATTGAGATCATTGTGGAGACATAGTATGGAGCGTTAGTCTTGCGGCGAAGAATTTTTGATGGAAGTGACTGAAGACGGTAGATGTTGGATGCTTGGCTGATCCCCACAGTTCGAGTCCGTAAGTCCAGATCGGTTTGAGTAATGCGTTGTATATAAGTACTTTATTGTTCAATGTTAGTTTTGATCGTTTGTCAAGCATTCGGGCTAGTAGGTAAAATCGTTTCTTCATTTCTTGTAGTCAATGTACATTCCCAGATAACGTACAGTGTCCGCGTAAGGGAGTGTGGTATGATTTAAATACACTGGAGAACAGGTGGCATGGCGAAGTGTGAATGTAATTTGTTGGCATTGCTGGACATTTACTTTCATTTTCCACTTAACAAACCATTGTTCGAGAGAATTCAAATGTTGTTGCAGAATACGAGTTGACTATTTTCAAATTGAGGAAAGAGAATGGCGATGTCGTCTGCGTAAGTGAAAGTCTTGGTGTGAGGGTGAGTTGGTATGTCGGCAGGGTAAAGTATGAAGAGTAGGGGTCCGAGAATACTGCCCTGAGGAACACCGGCCTCGGCAGGGTACATAGAGGAAAATGCGGTTCCCTGGTTGACAGAGAAATATCTATTGGATAAGTAAGACAATATAGTTAAGTAGTTGGTGTGAGGAAGACAGTTTTTGAGTTTCCACAGTAAACCCGGATGCCAAACTCGATCAAATGCTTGCGCAATGTCGAGAAAGGCACCTGAGGAATACTCGTTCCGCTTTAGAGAAGAGGCGATGTGATCTATGACACGATGACATTGGTGAATTGTGGAATGAAAACTACGGAATCCAAAGTGATGATGAGGAAGATGTTTTGAGTATTTAAAGAGGAGTAGAGGCGTTTGAGGGGAAGCTTTTCAAGAATTTTACCCATTATTAGTAGAAAGCTTATGGGACGATAGGAAATTCGGAGATGATGAGGTTTGTTGGGTTTGGGGATCATTTTAACGACAGAAAATTTCCATAGTATAGGGAAGTATAGAGTGAATTGTGTAGAGTAGTAAGAAATACTATTGCTTTTTTGGGAAGATTTAACAAGATTTTTAAGTAATTATGCAAAAACCAGGTACTTTTTTTGCAGGAAGCTGATTAATAATATAAGAGACTTCAGATTGAGTGAGTGCTTTGGGAGGTGTAGAAAGCTGTAGAGGACTAGAGAGCTCGTGCTGTATTTGGTTTGAAAAATTGGGATCAGAGATATCTGTGTGAGATGTAAATACTGAGGTTAGGAATTCCGCAAATAAATCTGCCTTTTCTTTGTCTGATTTGGCCCACGTCATATCATCCTTACATAGTGGAGAAGGTGTTTCTCGATAAAAAAGAATTTGTCTTGTTGCCGTCCAAAGAAATTTATTTGCAATTGTAAGGGAAGCTGTGTAGTCGTTAAGTCTGTCTACTCGGTATTTTGCCAGGGCGGTTTTTAATTGTCTAGTGAGCCTACTGTGAATTTTCTTGTGACAGGGGTATCTGGTTTGGTGTCATACAGATCTAGCCCTGCGTTTGTTTATAATTAATGTCATAATATAAAGAGGCAGGTTACTGTCATTGGGAGATGTGTTTGATTTACTTATGGTTGAGTCCCAAGCTGATGTTTGTATTGCGCAAGTCAAAGAGTGGACAGCATCGTCAATTTGTTCTTTAGTTTTAAGAGGTGCAGTCAAGTCTAGTTTGTCTGGTAGTAATGACTGGAATAGCTTCCAGTTAGTAAAGCCAGGAGTCAGTGTAGGTCTGCAGTTAGTATGTATGGGATGTGTGTCAAGAGTTAAAAGAACCGGGAGGTGGCCAGATGAAAGATCATTGACAGTGTAAACATCTGAATGTATTGATGTGGTTTGAGAAGTAATGAAAAAGTCAAGAATATCAGGTAGTTTTGATGGAGATGTCGGCCATTATGTAGGTTGAGGAGGAGAGAGAAATGCACAGTTAGTGCTGGAGAGTGCGTCAAGAAGTGTACGTCCAAGAGGGTTAGCCACACGGCAATTCCAGCGTGGGTGTTTTGCATTATAATCTCCACCAGAAATAAATTTGTTTCCAAGGGATTAGAAAAATGAATGGAATTGCTGGCCAGAAATGCTTTTGTTTGGAGGGCTATATACAGAAGCAACTTTAAGACTAAATGGTCGAGATTCTATTGATATAATGGTTGCCTGTAGGTAATCTGTAGGTCAACTAGGAACAGGGTAGAGGTTAAGAGAATTTTCAATTGAGTATGGCTGTACCATCATGCTCTGTATCATCTGGGTGGTCAGTTCTGTATAGTCTCTTATGTTGAAGCACGATCTACTTGTGAAATGAGTCTCAGTAATCAGTGCTAAGTCAATTCGTCTGTCGTGTAAAAATATATTCAGTTCTTCCCTGAGATAAGTCAAGCAATTAGCATTCCAGAGGAGGATGGGCACTAGCATGCCCAAGAGATCGCTGGATAGGATGATTCATCGTGTGAGTTTAGGAAGGAGTTCAGAGACTAATGTTGTGAGGAGAGTTATAAGAGAGTTAATGAGAGATTTGAACCCATTGATGCTTGTTGTTGTCGAGGTAGAATTGGGTAAGTTAAAATTGACATTCTAGGAGCTGAAGATGGAGGTGATGGTAGTAACAGACCTCTGTGGTCTCTAATTTTCCGTATTTGCTGCAATTCCGGATTATCTTTTTTTTTTGGATTATTCCTCTAATGTCATCAACCGGTATGCTTGGATGTAAGTTGCGTATGACTACTCGGTAGGCTTTCTCTTCCTTAAGCTGGTATGCATGGAAGTCTGCATCTTTTTCACATAAGTATTTAATTATGGTTCTATATTAATCTACAGATGTTGTGTTTACTTTAGTGTCTGCTGTGCGAGATTTAAAAGAAAACGAATTTGGTCCAATTTGTTCACTGAGGGTTTTGCAGAACTCTATGTAATTGTTAATGTTATTGACATGATTGGTGGTGGTTTGTGAGTTCGTTCACGAATTCCGGGTTATACATCTTGATCTTCCGGAACAGTGAGTGGTGCGAAAGGATTTGCTGTAAAAAATGGCGAAGTATTGACTGTTGTGGTTTTAGTTGAAGAAGTGAGAGATGTCAAGGTAGAAGATATTATCTGCAAACGTACTAGTGCTAGGAGTGGTACTTTGTGTTGTGATTGTAATGTGATTGGTTTTCTTTCATTGCACTTTATGCCTTACTTTGTCAGGTGAACTAATCGGTCTTCTGCAATTTTTGTGAAAAGATGCAACTCTCACGCTCTTCGTCGGTTGCGGAAATACCTCTTTCTGTCTCAGTATCACTGAGACCCATTGGGATCGGTACTGCTTTAATTAAAAACTAAATAAATCTACATATATATGTTAGAATGAAAATAATCAATAATTCAAGTCTTTGAAGTAATTAGAAAAAAAGAAAAAATGTCCACATTTCATAGTACATATTATACTGTAAATGTATTGCACTTTCTGTTAAGAATTAAAGAAAATAGTAAGCTTACTTTTTTTTCCTTGATTTTTCACAAACCCCAGAGTTTATAAGGAAACACAGTTAAATTTTTTTAAATTGCTATCACGCTAGATAAATTGAGCACTGGTGGTCAGTAACCGGTAACATTTGCGTGCGAAAAAAATTTAAAACAGAAACTCCTACTATATCCTCAATAACTGGGGAGGATTAGTGGACTTTAGGGAATTATTGGAAGCTGCAGGTACGAAACACTTATTTCCCTTCTATAGGGTCATTTGGTAATTTTTATTGTCATAGTCATTTTTTTTAAGGTCATTTTTAAATGTCTTCTTACAATACCAAAGATAAATAAATAGCTAATAAAATTTTGTTAATATTTCTTTTAGAATTTAAAGAATTTACAGCAAAAGAAAGCGAATATATCACATCAGATCATTTTATCTTAATTTCTCATAATTAGCATTTAAAGAGAAATCAGAGGGGCACTGATATTTTTAAGTTACAAAATTAAGAATGTCCAGCATAATAACTTTAGAACACAACAAGAAAAAGGTTATTGAAGTGGGTAGAAAGGGCTAATTAAGATTTGTTTATATTCAATTGTAAAAGTACAATAGATTCACCTGCGCGATACCCTATATTCTCATATTTAGGTCGTTTTAGGTCATCTTAGTTTAGATTTAATTAAATTTATACTTTTAATTCTTTCAATAAATAAATATTAAATTTTACAAATTTTTATTTTTATTATTAAAGTTTTGAATAGATTTATCTTCAATTGGATTATATCTTCCTATTTTAAAGTTAAATAGAATTATATAGAATTTTAAATAGAAGTGGATTTAAATTAAGGCGGACCTATTATATCATCGTATGAGTGGACCATTTTTTTTTATTTTATTTTTTTGGTCTGTGGTGCTTGCTATTCAGGTTTGCATATATTGCTTGTATAAAGAAGAAGCTGTATGTAAATTTAACTATGAATTTTAAATAAGAAAAATTCATTCCCATGAGGAGTATTATATCATAATGCAAAACAACAATACGTATGTATATGTAATACAGAGTACATTTTGATATAATGTTTTTTGATAATTTCATGCTTCGAATATTGTATTTTACTGGGTGGGGTTTTGAAGGAACCAGCAACGTTAAGCTTTACTCTAAAGTACCACTTCACAGTACAATGTATGATGTTCAGCCACCTATATAATATTAATCATACATTTGAAGCGATGCAACTTTGTAGAAAATCGGTTAACCGGAAATGCGACTTTTACATATTAGTTTCGAGATTTTGGAAATTTTCTGAAAAAAAAAACAGCTATAACGATTTCCTTTAAACTTGGATATTAATTGGCACAGATAAAAAAGCCTATCAATTTTATTTGTAACATTTGAATGAAAATATTGTTTGCAGAGTGGTTTTAGAGGATATGTCAGTTAGGTTTAATTTTTTTGTTTTTAACTTTTTTATTGAACATTTACAACTGCACGAAATGGTACAACAAGTAAAAAAGATATATGAACATATATGTGGCGTGGCTGTCGTGAATGGCGCTCATCCAGCGCCTCAGCCGTCTTGAAGGATTGGAGGGGAGTGTTGTTGAGAACAGGTTAGCTACTAAAGGATTAGGGTGTAATTTTAACTTTTGATGAAATTTATTGTAATGAGTTTTGGCTAGTTCAGAGATAAATGGAATGTTTTTGGTGTTCATTACGACCGCTATATTCAATGTTGTAAATTTGATGTTGAGGTTCGCTCATACAAAAGACCACTTTTTAATTTTCTACCGAAGTTTCGGCAAATTTATTGCCTTCTTCAGGGTCTGTACAAAGGTTTGAATACAAATCAATAAAAAAATAGAAACAACATAAAATAAATATTTTCAAAATAAAAATTGAGTACGTATGGATTTTATTAACCAATTGGTAATAAGAGAACCATTTTCTTCACGGATAATTGTCATGTCTAAAAAATTAATTTTATTATCTATTTCTACTTCGTGTGTAAATTCATTAAAGAACATATCCATACCATCCCTGTTTACAATTTACCCACGAAGTAGAAATAGATAATAAAATTAATTTTTTAGACATGACCATTATTCGTGAAGAAAATGGTTCTCTTATTACCATTGATTAATAAAATCCATACGTTCTGACAGATTCCTCCATGTCCTTTCCAATCATCCATATAACCAGAAAATCAACTTTATTAAATCCTTTACCAAACCGTGTACTTCATCTTAGCCATTCCCGTTTCCATGATGAGAACAAGTTAAAATTATCTAAGATATTTAAAAATAATGGCTATTCTCTCCGTACACTACGAAAATATTATATCAACGATCCACAGATAATACGATCAACCTGACTCCTTCTACGCCATCACAGCAACTTCGAATATCCTATATCTCTATCCCATACATAGAAGATCTATCAGAAAAAATAGCTAAAATTTTCAAGAAATATAACCTTTCCATTGCTCACAAAAACTCCAATCCTCTAAAAAAACTCTTTTCTAAAGTAAAAGACCCCATACCCACAACTTTATTATCAGATATAATTTATAAAATAAATTGTTTACAATGCCTGGCTACATACGTAGGACAAACATCTCAATATTTAAAAAATAGACTGTACCAACATAAATACGACTATAAAACTAAAAAAAACCGACAGACATGACTACAGCACTAACGAAACATTGCATACAATACAAACATGAATTTGACATGGAAAACACTAAAATTTTCCCCCATCAACAATAATAATAAAAAAAGAAATATATTGGAAATGATTCGTATTAAAAAAGATAAATTATCTATCAATTTTAGAACAGACACCAAAAAAACCTATCCCCCAGTTATAACAATCTCCTGGAATTTCCTAAACAACATACAGGCTAAGACACGGTTTTCCCATCCGCTCTCGTTGCCCTTTATAAACCTTGACCCATCCAATGTCCGTAATACTTGGTGATGGTATGTCATAGGTTAAAATAGAGTTTGTAAGTAATTGTAACTGAAAATTTTTGTAAGTACATTTCCTAAGTTATTTCTGTACTTTACTCTTATATATGCCACATATTGTCAAAGTTTCAATAGTTGTGATTTAGTTTAATATTGATCTGTTCTACAACAATAGTTTAAAATAAATTTAAATGTGCTATATATATCATACTTTTTATTTAGTTTATTTATATAGTTTATTTTAAAAAAAATTTATTTTGAAAATATTTATTTTAAGTTCATATTTTATGTTGTTTCTATATTTTTTTTTTATTTGTATTAAAACCTTTGTACAGACCCTGAAGAAGGCAGTAAATTAAACGTCGGTAGAAATTTAAAAAGAGTTCTTTTGTATGATCGAACCTCAACATCAAATTTACAACGATAAATGTGTTTAGCATCATTGCTTACATAAAAGGAAGCGTTTAATAAGCGGCGGAGTATTTTAGATTGAAGTATTTGTGGTCTGTTGATGTTGGATCTTTTAGCCGTTCCGTAAAGTTCAAGTCCGTAAGTCCATATTGGTGCAAGTAGAGTAGTATACATCGTCGTTTATTCTGTAGTGTTAGTTTGAGCGTTTGTCAAGTAGTTTAGCGAGAAGTTTGTATCATTTGTTTAGCTCAGAATGTTTAAGTCTTACGTAGGAGTTTGAAGTTAGTCTTTTGTCTAGGTACAGTCCAAGGTACTGCACATGGTCGGTTGGTGGAGTTTCAAATTTAAATTGCAACAAAATGGAAAGCTTTGCTTAGCTGATAAGAGGGCACCACATTGTCCATTCAGTATAACCTCTATCACTTTGCAAATTTAATTCCCTCATCAAATTTAATGAAATTCGTCGGTGTTTTTATAGAAAAAATTGCAAAAATTAAAAAATACTTCCTAGTAAAAACGCACTTCCAGTCATCCAGTTTTTTCAAATTCGGAATTTCAACAACAGATTTAATTCTAATTAATATTATTTACATGATAGAATCGTGTAATAAACTGAAATAGCACTTTACAGGACAATCTAACCCCACCCCTCTTCCAAACTACCCTTAAATGCATTTTCCCGGAGAAATGTTTCAAACAAAAATTGTAGATCCTTGTATGTGTAGTAGATATTCCAAGTTTGAGAAAATGGCTAAAAAGTAAAAAAAACAACTAGTAAAGTGGTACTTGATGGTTGAGGAATTTTGACAGATAAGCTACTGTCGGATCCCATGGTGATACCTAAACGGAATATCAAGTTTGAATTTTCTACGGTTTTTAGTTTTTGAGTTATGCTGTTCTCTGAACATACGGGCACCTACTCCCACATACACAGCATTGATAAGTTATCCGTCTGCCGTAGTTGATTTTTGATCAATTATTGTGATGAGTGAACAGTATTAATGAGGAAAAAACAACAAAAAAGTAAATAAATAAAAAACTAAACTTAGGAAAATTAGAAAAATTAGAATAAAGAATTATTTTCAGTTGATAACGCTACTGGCCAGTAGTGTCGTGCATAATTAAGAAGTGATTGATAAGATGAATTTAGGAGAGATATTAATTGAGTTCTGGATAACATCTTACAGCCAAAATAAAGGAGTCTAAGTTCTAGAAGAATAGTACACTCCGCAATGAAATGGATGACGCATTCCTTGGACCGAGAGTTATACAGAGAACAGAGTTCCACATATCTTTCTAGGAAAGGACAGTAAGTTAAGTAGAACAGCTCACACCTTATTTTTTAACCAACGAAGTTGGGTTAAAGAGAGACAACTTGATTCAAACCTGAAAAACTGAAGAGTGTGATCTAAATCTTTGTACAACAAAAACCGTGCTGAAGATTGGGGGCGTGCCTCTCATACACCTCCAAATGCCTAGAAGACTTTCCTTCTGACCTTGCCAGAGTTCCTTATTCTTAGGTGATGACTTATTATTAATAATTTCAAGAGCTGAAGTTTTATAAAAACGGGTATCTGAGAAATTTAGCGCTTAAGTTAAATAACAGAAATATTTTCTGTTTATTATTATTATTTTTTTTTTGAAGCGGGGGGCCAATGCACTGCGACCTTCCAGTCTATTGTGCTATGCCCTCTGGGTGCCGCAGGCTTGCCCACAGCACCCGAACAGATATCCCAGCTGAACATCCGTTCTACAAAACCTCCATCAGTCTGAGATTCCTAAGGAATCCCAGTATCCTGACGGGCTCTAGAGAGGGTATATACCCCTCCTCCATCTGGTAGCTACCCAGGTTCTTGAACCTTCTCTGAGTGGCAGCCTCACAGTCTCTTAGGAGATGTAATGGAGTTTCCTCCAGCTCCCCACAGAATTCGCATGAGCTATCACTTTCTAAACCCAGCATCACCAGGTGTCCTCTAAGTCGGCAATGCCCTGTGAGGAGACCCGTAAGAACGCGGAGCTTGTTCTTGCTCAATTCAATGCAGGCCTCCGATCTCCGTCGGTAATAATTTCCCAAGCAGATCTTGGCCTGCCGCAAACCTGGGAGGGAGTATTTTCTGTTTATACATGGCTGTCAAAAAAAAAAAAAAAATTCTTTCACTCATCTTTGTCCATTCATTCTCCCTCTGAAATGCCTCTGGTCATCACAGCTTCCTTCACGTCTTCTTACCATTAGTTCCTTGGATTGCTTCTCCTTTGTATTCTTTCCGAATGTAGATTTAAATAATCTTTTAGGCTATCACATCACAAGCCAAACTAAGTTTTTAACTTCTATTCCCTATAGTACTAATAATTTTCTTTTCCTGTTTAACTTGTTGCCATTGATGGAATTCGGAATTTTTTGCCTTGAGGTTCTGCAGACATTTCTCCAATAAACTATCTCTAGAGTTGAAAGGCCTTTTAACATAGTTGTTTTTAAGAGTCGCCCCCGTTTCCGCTGAATAGAGGGGCAAAACTCGCCGCAAAAGCTTTATAAATTTCAATGAATATCTTAATAAATTAAGGAACAATAAATTTTTTTTTGTACTGTTTTAGTACATAGCGGCCTAAAATGATCTATTGTGTCCCCTACGCCATCTTTTGCACGTCAGTTCTATCTTTACAGAGAACATTGCCAAACAGCGGACAATGTGCTGTAGAGATTCTTAGGAAGGGAAAATCTAAGGACAGCATCGTTGGATTAGAACTCGGTAACTCAGTATTACGAGTACAGAATGCTTGTCTCTAAAGTATATTCTTAGACCAGATCTTTTAACGTTTTGTTAGTGCAGATGTGCTAAGCTGGCAGGAGATAAATGAACTACTCTACTATGATCATATGACAATTTTACTATGTATTTATTAATTTATATAATGAATAACAATGCCTGTCTACATTATATAAGGATGCTATCTTCATAGCAACAGGATTCCACAGAATCCATGTAATCATTGGAACAACATTCCTGGCTGTATGTTTAATACGTCACATTATATGCCACTTTAGAAGAAAACACCACTTTGGATTCGAAGCAGCAGTATGATATTGATACTTCGCAGACATAGTATGATTATTCCTATACATCTCAATTTACTGATGAGCTAGTTATTCCTTTAGTATAAAAAGTATATTTACATCCAATTAAAAGGTTTATTATTTAAAAGGGATAATGACAAAAATTATCATCTCTGTATTAACCGCCTTTTTCCATCTCCATAGCCCTCATTATCGCATGCACAGTAATCTCCAAAAAATCAATCCTAGACCGGGAAAAAATATCACCCTTCGAATGCGGATTCGATCCAAAAAGATCATCACGAATACCCTTCTCAATCCAATTCTTTCTCATCGCAGTTCTTTTCTTAATCTTCGATATTGAAATCGTTATTATTCTCCCAATAATTATTACTTTAAAAACAAGATCATTAACAACCTGATTCATTACTATCACAGCATTTATTTTCTATCCTACTCATTGGACTATACCACGAATGAAATAACGGAGTACTTGAATGAGCAAACTAGTGGCTGTAGTTACAAATAACATCTAATTTGCAATTAGAAAGTGCTCTTCACTGAGCCTTCCTCATACAAAGTAGTGAAGTAATAATTACATTTAGTTTCGACCTAAAAATCAGAGGATACCCCTCCTTACTTATTAATTGAAGCCAAAAAGAGGCTTTTCATTGTTAATGAAAGAACTGATTAATAGTCCAATTAAAAGAGAATGAAGCATCTAAAAGAAGCTGCTAACTATCTTTTAAAGCGGTTAAATTCCGTTTTTCTTTTCATTCATGTAATTTACACAAAACATTTCATTTTCAATGAAAAAAAGAATACACTTCCATGAATTCCTACTCAAAAAGAACATTCCTTATCTAAGTATCTTCATTTTAAAACTTAAGCTATTTGAGTTAAATTAAAGAAAAAATAAAAATTAATACAAAGACCGCCATTAAATTAAATATCTCATTTCATGTTTTGATGTCCCTGAGTACGAAAAATGGAATTCTCCTTTATATGTGCATCTTTTAAGAATTTAAAAATTTATTTCTTAACATAAAAGAAGTTTCTGGAAATGGTCTGTCTCTCATTTTCCTATCCCTTCCTCCTTTCTACTCACCCACACCCCAGACTCTCCCATCCTCTCTTATAATATATATATATATATATAAGCGAATATAACCTCATCAAATGTCAAATTCAATTTCGAACATAATATTAAATTTTATTTTCTATGTGAAAAAATAGTATTCATGTTACGATAGAATGAAATAAGAAAAAATAGCAATTGTTTTATATTTATTTGAGTAGCAAGAACGTGATCGGAATTATCTAATATTTGTATTAAAGATATCCAGTTTTCAGATAATGAATTTAACTGAAAAAAAAGAAGAAAAAAAGTTAAATATTAACGTCTAATAATAATCATTATTGCATTTTCTCATTAAAATATTATAGAAAAAAGTGTTTTAAATTAATCGATTGTAGATAATGAGTATAGGAAATACTGTCAATGATAAATAAGATCGAAACTTGAAGAAACTTCTAATTCATATTTTATAAAAAGTGACCAAGAATAGCATAATGAAAGTAGATTTCGATTTTTAGATCAAAACAAAGAGACTCTTCTAGATGAACTTCAGATTGCAAAAGGTTGGACGTTGTAATGTGATAACAAGAAAGAGTGATAACAGAAATATATAATTTTTAATTATAAAAATTATAACTAGTGGTGCCAGCCAGACGCTATTATTCAATACAATAGCTGCGGTCAATGCACGGTCAAAGGACCGCCCGCCAAAGACCCACCGCTTTCACAAGGGTCAACAAATCACTCAAAAGACCGACCACCTGGCTACAGTCCTTGATAACTACCATCACCTGTCGCCACACCTGTTCACCGACCTATTCAAAACCTAGGGTCAACACACGGCAATAAACTAAACACTCTAAATACCGACCACCTGGCTACAATCCTTTGATAACCGCCAACACCTGTTCAAGAACTAGGGTCAACACACGGCAAGAGATGTTTGAGTGTGACCCGTAATTACAAGACTTGTCAATGTGTGGGGATGGCAATATAAGGCATCTCTACAGGAAGTGGGAGGACTATACTTCAGTATTTCATCAGCGTAACATCAAGATTCTACCAGTGACATAATTCATACATCGGAGCGCGTCCCTATCTAAATATTTAAACATATATTATTTATCAATCATTATAGTTGGTGCATTCTAGTTACAATTTAAATCATTTTAAATTAATTGTAGTTTATCTTTTCAAACGTTTAAATTATTGTTAAAATATACATATATCTATTTTCTAACAACTCTCTAAAATCTCCCAACTATTCATCACATCATCACACCTCTCCAAGACATCTGAACCCATTACAACGTTCATTTTATGGCTCATGGAAATGTATTTTATAGCCCAACGTCGAACATATTAATGATAAATAAATATGCTTCTTTAATCAATATACTAACTTCGATGGTTAATAATTTTTGTAAATGACAATTCAATAATTCTTATCAAATGAAGATTTATACTTTACCTAATGGTCCTAGCCTGTATTGTATAACAACCAGGACGACATCCTGTTCAAGTAAATAGTTTGGTGGAAAGTCCTGGGCCGAACCAACCCGGAATGAACCACCATGAATATAGAACATCACAGCCATTTGTACTTTACATTTTCCTGGAATCTAATAACTTTTTTAAAACGTCTTTTTCAAATAATTGTAAAAAAAAAATAGAATATATTTTTTTATCTTAATTAATTAAACTAAGACATCTTGTCTTGTTGGTTCAGTTCAAAGTTTTCTGTTTGCTTCTATCTTTTAAAACAATATCTGTCTGCGCAATCGTATGTAAAAACAGCTGGCGATCTCGTTTTTTTTTTTGTAAAAAGAAGATGAAATGAAGAACATTACGAAAAAAATATAATCATATCAATTCAAAGTTTAATTTACAAATCGGCAGCTTTTAAACCTTAATAAAGGGAAAATTTTAAAATTGTTATTTTAAAATACTCTAAATATACTGAGCATATTAAAAAAAAAAAAAAAAAATGAAATAGATAAAACAGATTAATACAGTATAGTACCTGATTAGTATAAACATTAAGATAGAGACAATCCTCCACATCTTCACGACGACTTCTCGCCTCGAGATCATGCATTTCTTCTGATGAGGTCGCTTGAGGACATTTTCTTTTAAACTGTGTTGCATCCAGCTCTCCTTGCCAAGGTTCAGCTGGCTCTGGTTCCTAATAACAAACTATACTTTCAATAGTAATCGTTGACAATAAATATACATATATGTATAAATTAGTTAATTTTTTACAAGTGTAATAAAAATAGGTAAGTTTCTTAATTTATCTGGCTTTTAGACAGTAATAAAAATCAGACAGTGAGCGACTTTGGATCACTGTCTGATTTTTATTATTATTATTATTATTATTATTATTTTTATTTCATCAACAAACAGCCTGTGCCATGTGGTTGAAGTCATAACATGAATTAAATTTGTACATTAAAATAAATAATGTAAGTCAAACAGTAACATTTAAAACACAACAATATAGATAAAACAGTGGTGTAAACAATAACAATATAAATATATATAAAACATAGTTTGTTTACAGAGGTAAAACTTCATTTCATTTCATTTAATAATGTTTTGAAATATGACAATTTCACTGAAAAGTCCAAATTATTATTGATGTGTTCATTCCATTCCCGGCATATTCTTGACAGAATGTTTATGTGAAAGAATAGGTTTGTGCTATGATGAGGAACTGCAAACGTATAGGAATGTCTTAAGTGGATGGGAGATACATGGAAGGGAATATCAGCCAGAAGTTCCGAACAGTCGATTGTATTATTAATCAATTTATAAAGAAATAATAGATCAGTCTTCAGTTTCCTTATTTCTAAGGAATCAATGTCTAATTTAACTTGGGGGAACTTCCTTATGTAATATCTGACAAATCGCCCTTGTATACATTCCCGTCTATCCACGTCGCTCTTTGTATATGGGTTCCACACCAGTGAACCATATTCTAAAATACTTCTAACATATGACGTATAGACCGCCAAGATTGCTTTAGGGTCTTCGAGCTCTCTTGTTTTCCGGATCACAAACCCCACCATCCTGGAAGCTCTTTTGCAAGTTTCTTCAATATGAGTTGCATATCTAAGATTAGCACTTAGTTTGATTCCTAGGTCCCTAATGTTTGTAACGCAATCCAGGAGATTACCCTGGATGGTGTAGGAGAAATCCACATTATTCCGTTTCCTAGAAAACGAAATGACTTGACATTTATTGATGTTCATTTCCATACCGTTTTCCTTGCACCACTCTTGATTTAGGTCTTCTTGCAATTTCTCACTATCCTGCACTGAAGTTATTCTTCTGAAAAATTTTAGGTCATCTGCAAACATGAGGAATTTTGAGTGCAGAAAAGTTTTAGAAATGTCGTTAATAAAAACGTTGAATTGTCAAGGACCGAGATGAGAGCCTTGAGGCACGCCTGATGAAACATGGAACCACCTGGAGTAGACACCATTCCACTTCACCATAGATTTTCTTCCTTGAAGATAGGATGAGGTCCATTCAAGAAGAATACCCTGGATTCCAATCCGATTTAATTTTTGGATCAGTATTGAATGAGGAACCCGGTCAAAAGCCTTTTTGAAGTCAGTATAGACAGCATCTACCATTTTAATAGAATATCTAGTATTTTCTAGTAATCTATTTCTAGTATTCTAGAATATCTAGTATCTAGTTTTTAATATCTAGCATTTTAATAGAAACAAGTACTTTCTGCTATATTCAATGGCAATCGATATTCACATTAGACATATATATTTTGCTTTATCCATATATTTCATTCTAATATGTAGAATTATTTTGAGGGGATGGATCAGCATCAAATAAACGTCAGAGAAAATGGGTATAAAATCAAATCCACTTTGTAGATTGAAAGGATCTATTGTGACTCTCTTAGATGTTTGTTCACAGAATATTTATCGTCTTTGAAGTGTACAATGTGCATGTGTGAAGTAATTTGCCTGTAGGTAGTAAGTTAAATCCAAATAGTTACAGACATCCATTATCTCTGTAGAGTAAATGTGTATTGTATAAATATTGAAGATGACAGTTTAGGTATGTTAGGGTCAAGCTAAGATCACCAAGAAGTAGTGTCCTCCCCTTCCCCTGTGCGGATCAGCCCCTTAACGCCAAGGCGAGGCCTGGGGTGAGAGAAAATTTTGATTCCTGGATTTGTGTCAAAATTTCTGCTTCCAAATCTTAGAACCGTTTAAGAGCATATGCTGCCAAAAAAAAAAAATGATTAATTACAAGATATTACAGTAATATTTTTGGATTAATTTATTTTACCGAATTTTTTGCTATAATTTTATCGTTTCTAAACTATCTTAAGGCAAGCAACAAGTTTTAACATAATAAATTTAAAGGAAATCTAATTCTGGACATTTAAACAACTGGCCACGTTTTTTTGAATCTTTATTATAAAATAGTATAATTAGGAAATTACCCTAGCTAAACAAAAGGAGTTTTTTTTTAATAAGTAAAGCAGCTATAGTGTGGAACAAATAGATGCTAAATTTAGCGCTGTCTTCCCCTTATTGGTCTAAAACGTAACGCAATGTTAAAATCAATTAAAGCACTCGTAAAAAATGCTCAACATTAAAAATAGACACTCATTTCTTTTTCTAAGATGGCTAACTTTATATTCAAAAGATACTTTAAGAATGGCAAAATAGAGAAACTTTAAGATAGCAAAATGAAATTATTTATCATGAAACAAAATTTGTAGGAAAAAGAAAAGAGAGTTCAAAAGGCGAGGTTGGAAAGAATGGAGAAGGATGGAGGAGGCAAGAGAATTAAGGAGTTTCCAGCCAAGTATTGAGTTTTGTAGAGAGAAGAACGGAACACTGATTGGTGGTGAAGCGGAGATAAGGAAGAGATATTTAGAGTACTTTGATGGACCTCTAAATATGAGGAAAGGTATAGAAGAAGCCAGAGAAAGTTCAGAGGAGGATGTAGAATGAATGATGACTACGTTGAACACCTGAAAAAAGAGAAAGTAGAAGAAATAATTGCAAACTTAAAAAAATAACAGGGCACCTGGAGATGATGGGGTAGTGGCCGAAATGTTAAAACTTGGTCCCCAGATTTTACGGGAAAAATTATTCCAGCTGATTGTAAACATCTGGGATTCAGATATGATGCCTGAATGAGTGGTCTATAGCAATTATATGTCCGCTCTTCAAAAAAGGGGGATATGACTGATTGTGAGAACTACAGAGGAATAGCTCTGTTGCCCGCTGTTTAAAAAGTTTTGGCCAAGTTAATAGCTAAGCGGCTTACACAATATGCAGAAAGAGTCTTAGGGGACTATCAAGCAGAGGTCGGTCAACTATGGACCACATTTTTGCACTAAGAATGATACATGAGAAATGTTAACCTTGTCTGTAGAATTTTAGATGACCTCTCAGGAATATCGAGTACTGAGAGGTTCCTTAGGTTAGTCTTGTATGGATGTGTAGGTATGACTGTATTTATTGACTGTGTGAGGTTTGTATGTGTGGTAGGTTATATTGTAGTTAGTCTAGGATGCGTTAGTTGTTATGTTCGCTTATGTGCACTTTTGAGTGCCCTTCCCTCGTTTATTTACTGATTATGTATATATAGAAACAGTTCTGTTTATAGTAAAGTCGATAGCGATAGATGAATAGTTTGCGGGCTGGGATGAGCGCGAGCTCAGGTACGCCCTATAGTGTGTCTTGATATAAAAAACATGAGAAATGTTATGAATATAATATAGACGTTCATCATTTGTTTATTGACTTTAAACAGGCATATGATAGTCTACATAGGTGCAAGATACACGAAGTGCTGCGAGAGTTTGGTTTACCCAGAAAGCTCATCAGAATGGTGAAACTGTCTTTGGAAAAATCGGCCGCTAAAATCAGGGTGCAGGAAACCTGTTCTGAAATATTCAGCATTAACAGAGGGCTCACACAAGGTGATGTCCTGTCTACTGTGTTATTTAATTTTTGCTTGGAAAAGGTAATCGGTAGCATCGATGTAAACCCTAACGGTACGATCTTTAATCGATCTGCTCAATATCTGGCATACGCAGATGATGTTGTTCTGGTAGCAAGAACCTTTAAAGCTTAATAAAGAATAGCAAAATAAAGAAATTTTAAGATAGCAAAATAAAGAAACTTTAAGATAGCAAAATCAAATTATTTATCATGTTTGTTGTGGTGGTTGGTTCCGCAGAGCTGGAAAGCATCAGAGACATTTTCCGTGCTAGCCTGCTTCATTTTGTGGTCATCGACCGGTTTCGGGCGTTCGCACATTTTCAGGATGCGTTTCTCAGACAGTGTGCCAACACAGACTCGTATAGAGTAACTTAGTTTCACACTAACTCCTGAATTACAGAGTTAGTGTGAAACTAAGTTACTCTATACGAGTCTGTGTTGGCACACTGTCTGAAAAACGCATCCTGAAGATGGGCGAACGCCCGAAACCGGTCGATGACCACAAAATGAAGCAGGCTACCACGGAAAATGTCTCTGATATTTATCATGTTATATTGGCTAATTAAGCATACACTCAACTGAGGGTTATTGTAGTCCATAGATATTTTTGGAGATCGCAATACGACTCCCTCGCTCATCGTATCTCCTAAGTAGAGATCTAAAAGGAGAATTACTGCCTATAAGGAAACATTCACATAATATTGGTGTTGTATAAGATGCAATTTATAGAAAAGTTTACCTTCTAAATTCTGCAAATATTTTCAACTTTTATGTGAACATCAGCATTTTGTTCTGAAAGTTTCGTAAACCTTGGTGAGGAAATACTTTTTAGGGAATTTTCATATTTCTAACGTAAGTTCAAACTTTTGACACCATTTACAGCTCCTAATTATCATCATAGTCATAATTTGAAAACGGAGTTGTGAGTGGCAATACCTCAATAAGTTTTTAGCCAGATTATGAATAAAATTATAATTTTCGTCGTTCTATTGTTTTTTTTTTAATAACTTTTCAACATTTTTCATTTTAAGAATCTTGCAAGAAGCTATAAAATTGATGGAGCGAATGATCTCTCATGAAACAGGAATAGCAGTTCGAATGTTATCATTAAATATCAGCAGACCTTGTTTAACCGGAATACTCGAGAAAAAAATAGTCATGTACTCAATGAAATATTGACTATTGCGTGTGTTAAAGTTTAGTATAGCTTTTATTGTTAGTACTGTTTACTTTTTACCTGCATGCAGTATCTTGGAAACACGGTCATTACGGGCAGTAGATTTTCCGGGAAGTATTTTCTCCGGCAATTAGGGTGAATTAACGGTTCGAGAAGCAGAAATATCAGATTAAAAGAAATGAATGAATGCTGGGAAGAAATGGAATCCTTGGCAAAACTCATTAGCCTAAGGCTAAGTTGGATGCCGAGGCAGGAAACTAACGAGACGAATGTTGGCAAAACCATCCCCTGTTGATCACGAAAATTTTTGCAGCAACTTTTATTAGCCACTAAGAAATGTCTCACAAGAAAGGCATATCCTAGTTTGTTTGGAAGTTTTCTCGCTCATGCATAATACATCTGCTTGATAGAACGAAAGGTTACCTGAAGAAGAACACTGTCCAAAGTTACAGGGCCTTCATCAGTAAATATTCCCTCATCAGGAAATATTCCTTACATAGAAATGGTTTCAGAGGAAATAGAGCTTGTGCTTTAGCAAAGTTGACATATGTGTCACATTTGTTTTGTAATAGCCTACAAATGAAGGGCTGAATTGAGTGAAATCAGCATAATGAACCCACCTGTACCACCAAGTGCATTTACTTTCTTGTCCTAATAATCACCAAACTACTTAAAATAATTTGATATGTATACATTTGTTTTAAATATTAGGCAGCACAGATTAGAAAGTAGGTTAGTTTTATTTTTTATATTTTCAGATAGATTTGAAATAATAGGGGGGCGTTGCTAAACATTTTTTTTTTAATGACAACAATAAATTATTGGCTTTCAAGATGTAACGAACCTGAAGAAGCTCATTGCAATATGAGCGAAACATCTGTTTCTAGCAAACCACTGGCACGGTCTCAAACCCGGAAAAATTGTTTTTCATTTTTTGTTGTTGTTAATATCATTCTTTTGAAAAATAAATAAAATTATAAAGGAGAAAGTTCACAATAATTAATATTATCGTAATAAATTAATAATAATTAGGTTTGATAATAAATAATATTTAAGATTCTATTATAAAATTAATTTTTTCAATTATAAAAAATTAAAAGTACTAGTGAATGTTCTTAGTATTATTAATGGGTATTACAATGCTTTTGAAGTTGTATAACAAAACTGTGCATAAACATATCTATTAATAGCTTTCTTTTCAACTGCCTACGATATTAAACAATGATGGCAGTCTTCTGAAAATGTATATTTATGTAATACTTTTTGAAATATCTTCAATAATTAAATGAATTCTCTAAAATGCTACCGTCCCTGACTTTAATCTCCGCCCCACTATATTTATATGTAGCAAATACGACCTTTCAAAAAGATTTATCAATTATAAATTGTAGTATTAGACACCACGTTCAATTTGAAGTGATAAACAAATGAAGAATAGTGAGATCCATTTGGATGAAAATTTCGTACGAGTCACCCACTTGATTGATATCTCGACAAATGTGAATAACTCTTCTGAATGCTTATTGAGTTCTTCCTGTGAAATGTATAACTAGGAAAATACCAGTAATAATTTGTATTATTAAACATATTTAGGGATCCAAATACTCAGACAGCCAGGCTCCTTTGCGATGGCAATTAGCTCGAGGCTGGTAAGGGAGTGCATGAGTAAGCTCATGGATATCAGCACACGAAAGAAGGTTTTCTTAGTTTGGGTACTAGGGAATTAAAGCTATAAGGGTAACGAGGTGGAGATTGCCTTACTTGGGAAGGCTCTGTAGGGATCCTTATTAGATCTGGACCTTTTTGCCTTATGACAAAATGCCACACAAGGACGCGCTAGATCGCAAGAATAGTGGGATAAAACTCCAGAAGGCAGGTGAAAAAATGAATTGAGCTTCTAGGTCCAGGCTTACTGCAACAGAGCTAATCCAACGAAGCCGTTGGCCATACGAATGTTTGTAGGCCTTCTGACTGAAGTACAGAGTCACTTTAGGCTCAATATGCACATACATCGCATGGGGCTGATAACAAATGGCCTGTGCAGATTTTGTCAGGAAGATGAAGCAATGACACTGTACGTACTGTACTAGTATGAAGAGCTTGTGTAGCTGAGATTTTGCCTCATTGGAAGAGAGAAAACTGACGCCTTCAAACTTCACCCAGAAATCTTTCTCCAGACTCCTAAGTCTACTTAAACAGACTGGACTGGAAAAGATACTCTAACTTGTGGATGACACATTGGCTTAGACGTAATAGCCAACCTCTACAGAATCTAATCTAGTCTAGGGATCCGAAAATTCATCATAAGGAGATTCTTGTTGTTACAGGTAAGTCAATTAGAATAATTGATGAGGATGAATTTTACATATGGTTGTATTTAGCTTTTTTTTGTTTGGAAGAATTCCATCGTAAATATTTGTAACAAAAATATTATTTGTATTTAGTGAAAAATGTTGTGTGTGTGTGTCACAATTTCTTTTTATAAGTCAGATTCTCTACGACCAAACAAAACTAATTATTATAATTATTGTAAAGTAATTAATGAGATAATTATTTAAAATTAAATAAATCTAATAAGTACGTATATTTACAATTGTGCAATCACAGAAAACAGGAGGTTTAAGATGGAGAGATACTTCTCGGCTGACTTTAGTGAAATTGTGTTTCTTAGGATTCAAGTCAGTTTTTAGGCAAGCCACACTTAAAAACATCGATCTCCTGATTCTTGTTAAACTAATTTCATTTTTATGATCAATAATTTGGCAAAGATTTATTAATATCTTAGTTCGTATTACCGTCATCATTATCTGAATTAGGAACGGAACACAGTTAAAAGCTTCGATGGACGAATATATTACAGAATCAGAGCTATCAAATCATATAATTTAGTAGTATTTGTAGTTCTATTGGAGATGGCTGTTTAGAGCAGATGACAGGCCGGTGAGCGTTAGTTGGAACAGATCCAAATAGTGATTGTTTTCTTAACTGCTTAAATTATTGCCAAAACGTGTGTCCTATTCTTAAATTCCAGCAATTGTCCATTTCAGTACTATATTTTTTCCGTTTGCCATTTTCTAAATATACTACATCATTTTATTTTTAGTACATTTATATTCTATAAAAATAAATGAATGATTTAAAAGTATCTGTTATGAAACACTCATACGATTTGCCCAATCTGCAGTTAAATACATGTAAAAATTAACAAATTTTCTATACCCTTGGTGACTTTTGCTTTGTCTTAACATAAATACAGAGGTGGTAGGGGGTCATGTATCTTACTAAAGACAGATTACAAACGTATTATTACAAGACAGATTATAAGACAAATTATTTTATTGTAGTTGAAAAGACAACGCTACTAACAGTAAACAAATCTAAATAATATTTGAAATCTAACATCATAGATTCCTCACAATACCCTAAGATGAAATTTTCCAACAATTGTTTCAAATAAAAGTGTTATTGTTGAATAATTTGGGTGGGGTTCGCATAATATCTGGGATTTTATCCGTCGTAGCATTTTGTGATTATCTTAAAAAAATATTTAAATTGCGTCGGGTAGGTGATGAGCCCTGTCTGTCCATTGTGTGCCATGTCAGGATAACATATCCGCATATCACCTTGGCGCTTGTCCCAAATTAGCGGACATTAGATCTTAATTTAACGACTAAGATCAGTTTTACCGATCATCAGTGTGATATTAGACCGCGCGACGCAAAATGGCGTAAAATAAGAAAAAGAAAAAACAATGAATAAATATTAATAAAAATTTATTTTTAAGACATATATTTCCACTTAAAAACAATTGGAAAATCTGCCATTTAAACAATAGTTTTTCATACACCAAACATAAGATAAAACTACATAACAATGCAAAAGAAATTCATTCCAAAATTAGGATTTTGATCTTAACCTAAATTTGGGAGACTAAGGGTATGTCGAACGCGTGAGTAGTATTTTCCGTGGTAGCCTGCTTCTTTTTGTGGTCATCGACCGATTTCGGGCGTTCGCCTATCATCAGGATGTTTTTGTCGAAACAGTGTGATAACATAGACATGCTATATAACATGGACATAAAGTGTATCAAATAAATTTGCTCTGTGCAAGTCTATGTTATCGCACTGTATTGACAAAAACATCCTATGATGGGCGAACGAGCCCAAAACCAGTCGATGACCACAAAAAGCAGCAGGCTATCATGGAAAATATCTCCGATGCTTTCCAGATCTGAGGAACCAACCACAACAACGTTTCTTTATGTATTTGCAATATGTGGTTTAAATGATAATGATCATCTTTCACACCCGATTTATTTCTTTGAAAGTATTCCCGAAAAGTTTAGTAAAAAGGATGAAAAGAAAGAGGCTAACACGATAATCACCGAAATAAAGAAAATCTTTGAAGGGTCGCAGAGAGAAAGTCGCAAAAAATTAAAAAAGGCAAATAAAAAAAAATATTAAAGCATTTGTTAATTTGAACAACAATTTGTTTTGGATTTTGATTGAACGCCGTTCACAATACACCGAAGAGAAAACCTGAAAAATCAATATTATCAGATCAGAACATCTCGTTGATAACTTAATTTCCAAAAATCTGAGATAAGATGCAAAAATTCCTACTCGAAGAAATAACAGTAGGTATGTGGAAAACGATAACGAAAGTAATTTACAATTCAGAAATGGAGATTTAACAACCGTCTAGATAGATTACAGTAATTTACAATGAATAGTATTTATCTGAAATATAGGTAGTAAGTACATGTAATAAGATTCGATAGTGAATGTAATGGAGTAGTTTACATACAACAAACTGTTTACATTTAACTTAGTAACTAACACTGCTAGTAACTCTATTCAAGTTTACATGTTAGTCTAGCTGGAGGTAGTAAGTAGCTAGTACTATTATGCCCTCCACTAAGTTACGTATATCTTACTAACTAAATAGATAAAACATAAATCTCCTCCCAGTTACTTATATTCAACAAATGTATTGTACATTTTGTCCAGCCAACAAGAATGTTTGAACAGATGTATTATAAATACTACACTTTGAGTTTCTCATCGTTTCAAGAGGAAGAATTGTGATCTTGTTCATTGTTTGTTCGTTTTTTTAGTGAATCCAAAAATATTTCGTGGATTTTGTGTGCATGTATAAGTGTCTGTGAGTGCAGGAGAAAGGAGAAGAAGCAGAAGAAGTGAAATTACGAGATTTGAATTATTTGATTTGAATTACGAAAATACTCTCTTATTTTATTCAGAGAGTAACTTCCTTTCAGAATAAATACATATAAAATAAAGAAATTTACAAAATTTTATGTAACAATCCCGCAAAAAAATCTTAAATGGAATATTACATTAAATAAACTATTAATTTATTACATAATAATAAAAATCTGAAGTGATACACAACTTTCTCATACTCCAGTTTTCAAAATTGTGATTGACATATTTTTATAGTTAGTATACCAAAATTTAATAAAATTCGTCGGTGTTATTATGGAGAAAATTGCAAAAATTGCAAAAAAAAAAAACTGTTCAATAAAAACGCACTTTCGGTTCGTTCGATCATTCGATTTTTTTTTTTCAAGTCTGGATTTCAACGACATATTTATTCTAATTAATATTATTTAGATGATAAAATTGTGTAATAATCTGAAATAGCACTTTAGAGAAGACGTGAAACCCCATCCCTCCTCCCAAAGTACCCTTAAATGCATTTTTCCGGAGAAATGTTTCAAATAAAAGTTGTACCACTTTGACATAATAAGTTTCAAGAAAATCGTTGAAGCCATTTTAGAAAAAATTGCAAAAAAGTAAAAAAAAAAAAATATTTAGTATAGTAGTATTTCCGGTTGAGGAATTTTGACAGATAACCTACTGTCGGACCCCATGGTGATAGCTAAATGGAATATCAAGTTTGAACTTTCTACGATTTTTCGTTTTTAAGCTATGTGTTCATACATACATACTTTCATACAGAAACATAGACGCACACACAGACCATTTTCTAAACATCACTTTTTTGGACTCAAGGGACTTTCAAAACGGATATTTCCAGTGAAAACTGAATATCGAAAATTTGACACGATTACAATACTTCTTACTGGGAGTAATAGAAAGTAAAAATAGGTAAATAAGTAAATATTAATAATGTATGACACTGAAATGTGTTTGGGTGATGTTTGTAGTAGTTGGTTGTGGCGTGAGCGGTTTAGTTTAATGTGTGTTTATTTTTTGTGAGCAGGATGCGGAAGGATGTGCGATAGGAGGATTATGAGGAATCCGAAGTTGAGTATCTATTCCATTCGTAGAACGTTTGTATCTGCAACTAATTCATTCATACCCAAAATTAATTAACATATAAATACATGATAAAATTCTTACAACTAACATCCAATTATTAACTAACATGCAATTTTCATTATCTGCCAGTATTCTCGCTTTCTCGAGATGTTTCCCATGACAAATCAAAAGGCTGAGAATATTGCGCGGATATTTGTAAATTAAATTTTTACCCGTTATGGTACCCCCAAGTACCTAATATCAGATTTAGGTACCAATTTCACTTCTACCATAATACTTCAGATCCTGCACCCTATTGAAAATTCGTAAAGTTAACACTACTCCCTATCACCCTGCTTCCAATGGCAAATTGGAACGTATCCATAAAACGATAGCTCGTAGTATCTCCCATTACTCACAAAACCAGTGGCACAGATATCTACCACTTATAAAAGCTGCACACAATTCAAGCCCAAATACCTCGACAGGCTATTCTCCTCATGAATTCATATTTGGGAGTAAGTTCAAATTTACCTTGGCTAGTAAATTTCCCATCCCGTGACCTCGATAATTTTAATATCCACAGATTTGTGGTAGACACCAAGGAGAACACATCAGAACTGTACCAGTTATAAGTTATAACATAAGAGTTTTGTACTTAATTACAGAGTTATTGAATAGCATTTAAATATCTTTAAAGAATATATTTAATTTAATCTACCAGGGTTTACTTAATTATTCTTATTACTTCTATCTCAGACATACTTACAAGCCCTTTTACAATACAGCTCAAGCCACTACAAATACACATCACCATTACATTTCAACACTCTTGAGAAAAAAAGTCTGGTATGAAAAAGTGACAGACTTTCTCTTACTGCGAAATGAGAAATTGCGGCATTTTTATGGAGAAAATCACAACAAAATTGGAAAAACCTATTCAGTAAAGTTGCCTATTTCCGGTCATCCGATTTTCTTCAAACTCGGGATTTGGGTAACATATTTAATTTTAATTAATATTGTTTATATGACAAAATTGTGTAATAAACTGAATTAACACTTTAGAGAAAACCGTAATGCTGCCCCTCCCCCAAAAGTACCCTTAAATGAATTTTTCCAGAGAAATATTTCAAATAAAAGTTGTAGCTCTTTGTATGTGTAGTTTATATAACAAGTTTGAAGAAAATCGTAGAAGTTATTTTAGAGATAATCACAAAAAACAGGAAAAAAAAACCATGCACTGAAATGGCACTTCTGATTGATGGATTTTGTCCGAAATCTTCAGGTCTGTTGCTGTGGTAGTATCTAAAAGGAATACTTTTTGTTTCTGATATATTCATTACACACACACACACACACACACACACACACACACACACACACACACACACACACTTATATAGACCATTTTCTAAAAACCGCTATTTTGAACTCAGGGGACCTCAAAATGTGTATTTCCGGGTGAAAACTCAATTTCGAAAATCTAGCAGGGTCGCAATACTTCCTCTAACAGTAGTTAGAGAAACTATTAAAAATAGAAAAGGCAATTTGCATAGCATTATGGAATATAGAAGAAAAAAGCTCAATTTCAAAAATTAAAAAAATATAGAAATAAACTGTATTTGCAATAAAATAATGTATTCATTTAGAATAAATATATGTGTGCTCTATTGCAAAGTAGGATTGATTTGGAGGAAGTAGGAAAAATGGAAGAGGGGACTTGAAGGTATTTAATGAATTTCATTTTTTAACAATTATTGGTAAAGAATTCCAAAGGGAAGCTGTTTGATTTATGAAAGATAGAGGGTAAGATATGCCAGGATATGTATATTATATTGAAATGATCTGGTACTTCTACTATGGTAGTGTGGTTCAAATTGAAACAGAATATATTTAGTTAGGTGGTCTGAATGGAAGGTCTCCATTAGCGAATATAAGTTAGAGATATTGTCTTCTGAGGGATGTTTTAACCTGAGGATAGTTTATTGTAGACTGAAGTGAAATGGTGCTCAAACCGGGACATTAGAGATAAACCTTATACAAGGCATTTAATGCATGGGATAGTTTTATGTTCAGGTCTTTGGTGATGCACTATAATAATCGAAAGATTAATGAAGAAACGAATGGCTGGACGAATAGGTACTGAGAATATATCCAGATTTATTTTTAATTGCCCATGCGTTGTAAAAACTTTATAGAAGATATCATGAATATGGATTAGTCCATAATTAGGTCTGATCAAGATATTTCGATGCAGTATAAAATTTAATATTAGAAAACCATTTATTGAAATATGGGGATATTGCCGACACTATTTATATAACGAGAGCAACCAAAAATAGTGAAATTAGACTTATTTTCATTTAAAATAAAACGATATTGGATAAACCATGAATGTTCTGAATTAATATCGTAATAGCATCAGAGAGAGGGAGATTAAGAGAGAGAGAGAGAGAAATAGAGAGAGAAGTAAAATAGAACAAAAAAATTGCAAAAATCGCATCTTAATATTTGTTTCGACATCGAATATTCTGTCGATTTCCCAACTGAAAATTACATACTAAATTATTCGTGTTTTTCTTCAAAAACGAATCGAAACGATTTTATTGAAACTTCAATATAATTTGTTTTCACACTTATTTGAAACTATTTTCGAAAAAGAGGCGTGAGCTCTTTAGTCTTTCCCTTAATAGTTGGTAGAGTCTTCATATTTTATTCTATTACGATTGGATTGCGAACCATTACAATGGAGCAATCCATTACAATAGAGCAATCCATCTTTCAAGGTCAAGTTACAATAAATCAATTCTTCAAGAGGCTCATTGCAATATGGGCGAAACGTCGGTTTCTAGCAATCCACTGACACGGTATGATCCCAGAAACTCAAGTGTTTTTGTTTTCAACTAGGTGGCGATTCCTTTTGCTTAGGAGTAGTATAAGATGAAGAAGTAACATTGAAAAAACTAAACTAAATATTTCTTTCTCTGGAATCGAACCCTGATTTCTCGCACCGAAGGCAAGTGCGCTAGCTACTAGACTACGAGTGAGAACAAGGTTTATATTCGTAATTTGCTTTTTTATTATTTGAAATCCATGCTTTGAAGATCCCTTAAGTGTGAAAAACATCAATTAGAAACTGGTGTGAATATAAATGCAATGAAATTTGTATGGTTGCTTTGGTTAGCATGTTTGTATGTGTGTGAGATTCTCGTCAAAATAAAAGATTTTTGCGATTCTTCGTAAAAAAAACAGATTTCACGGATGGCTTGCAATAACATTGTTATAGCTTTATAACCTTGAACATCTCAGCATGTATTATTTTTTCGCTATTTTCTCGAAAGGCTCCAGCGATTTTGTTTAAAGATGGTGTACTAAATACTCTTAGTCACTTTCGTCACGCTTATCACTTTTTTTTGGATAAATTTTTCGCTGAAAGAGATAAATTTTACATATAGATAAAAGGGATAAAATAGATCTTACATCCCAAGCAATTTTGCCGGACATCATTCCTCAGCTTTTGCCGTAATGTCTAAAGTTAAATCAACCTAACAGGCAATTTCTAAAATAGGTTGATCACACAGTTTGGCAGATATATTCGAGTTCGTGATAAATTATGAAATTAGGTTCTTTAATAAATACCTCGTGTTTAAAAGAGCTCCCGACTTGTAGAATTCGATCATTCGATAATAATACTAATTAATGCTAGAAATTATTTTCTTAATAGTAATTGATTAACATCCGTCCCACATTATATTAAAAATTATAGCAAAACATCAAAACTATTAGAAAGCACAATATATATAAAAAAAAAATGTATACATTTTTCTATTGAATTTGTTTCTATATTTTTATTGACGTTGGGCTGATTGTTGTAAGCCAGCTGACACACATCCTGTTTTTCTTCTGGAACATCTCTTCTAAATATAGTCATAAAACTAAGTTGAAACAAAATACATAAGATTTATTACTTTTATTTATTTCGCTTATCAAAACTTTGCTTTTTATCTAAAAAAAGACGTTGATTTCAATTTTAAAATCTTAAAACTGAAGATTAAGTTTGGCAATTTCAATGATTAGAACAAAAAAAAAAAAAAATTTATTCAATAATTACCTCCGCTTTCCGAACAAGCGGAGAAGTTTATTAACGGCTATTTAGTACTGCAGAAATCAAACAGGATAAGAACTACAAATGTGGCCTGTCATTTATATTACAGAGTTATATGCGATCTTTATGGTACTAAATATACTAGGAGCGACTCAGGGTGAAGTTGTTACACTAAATTTTCTCATTTAGTGTACACCTAAGTGCCCCGGCTGAACTACAGTGGAGACGGGCTGGATTCAGAAGATTTTCCAAACAAATAAATAAAACTTTGCTGAAAAGAAATAATAGGGAAAAAAAATTATAACCAAAAAAAAGTGAATCAAACTGAAATAAATAAAAAGGGGAAAGGAAAACTGGGCGCCACGCTGTTGAAAATCCAATTATGTGTAAATCAAATTGATTAAAAAGATAGAAAAGAAATTGGAAAGTCATTTAAGGCAGCAGCGAACCATAGTCAGTAATCAGATTTCAGCTGTGCTGCTATCTATGTTCACAATTAATACACCAAGGTTTAAGTGAAGATACATACATATATAATTATTTATTTAAAAGAACATTTCATGTATCAAAGAAATGTCCAGTCTAAATTTTTATATAAATAATATACACTCTATTCCAGGACCTGAAACATATATATGAAAATACAAAAAAAAAATAATTTTATAAATAAGGAAATAATTATAAAGAAGTGAATTCAAACTAAGCGAAAAAAAAGGCACGAAAATTATATTTGAATATCTCTGAAATTAACCAAATGTAAATTAAAAAAAATCATCATTAAAATAAAATGAAAGTCTAGACAAATGGAAACAAAGACAATAGAATGAATGAATAGTCTAGACAATAAAATGAAAGTCAAACAAATAAAAACAAAAACGGCTAGACAGTACGTATTTTGGAAAATTTCTTTTCTATTCCTTTCCACATTTAGGTAGCCGCCGACTTATTTCAATTATTGTTTGCATATCGCATTTGCATATTATTTAGATTTTATAGGAATACATCTGTGACCAGGTTGGTTTTTATTTATTTTTATTTTTCCCTGAGTGTCCAAATCCATTCTGTGGTATCCGGGACGTCTTCTTCTTCCAGACGAACCGTCAGACAGGCAGCACTGAGGAGGGCAAGAGGATGCACCAAAAATTCGGCAAAGACCGATAAAAAAAAAGAAGAAATTCAAAACACAGAACTTACAGAAAGATCTTCTTTAGCCAAGCAACGGCTACCGACTAATTATTCTCTAGCGCGTACAGACGCACGCACGTAGTTGCTCATACAGTAGTGTGTTATATGATAGTTGTAATGTGATATCAAGAAGGAAAAGATATAATTTTTAAATTATAAAAATTATAACTAGTGGTGCCAGCCAGCCGCTATCATTCAGGTCAAGAGCCGTGGCAAACAAAAACCCTTTCAAACAAGGGTCAGTGCACGGTCACAGGAATACCGCCAAAGACACCCCGTTAAAACCGTTTCAACAAGGGTCATTATATGGTCAGTGTACAGAAGCCACCTGGCCGATATACAAGGGTCAACAAACACTCAAAAGACCATCTGGCTACAGTCTTTTGATAACCGCCACCACTTGTCGCCACACTGGTCACCGACCTATTCAAGACCTAGGGTCAACACACTGCAAGAGATGTTTTAGTGTGACTGTAATTACACACCTGTCAATGTGTGAGTAATGCCAATATAAACGTCTCCCACCGGAGGAGGGGATCAGTATATCATCAGTTCTACATCAGTTATCTACAAGTTATCAACCTTCATCAGTTACATGTCAGTTCATACTTCGCGAGCGCGTCCCTATCTAAGGTTTTAAACATATATTTATTCATCAATCATTATAGTTGTGCATCTTAGTTACCATTTAAATAATTTTAAATTAATTGTAGTTTTATCTTTTTCAAACGTTTAATTTATTGTTAAAATATATATCTATTTTTGTAAATTAGAAGTTCATATTTCGAGTAACAACTCTCTAAAAATCTCTAACTAACTCCCAACCATTCGTCGCATCATAACCCTCTTCAAGACATCTGATTCCAATACATAGTCCAGAGTCTACCTACAAAACTTCTTATAATCTGGCCCTAGATCCAGCACAGCCATACTATAAATAATTTAACATAAAATAGAATTTTTTTTTCTTCTACTTATTTAAATTTAATGTAATCGTCATTTACGGCGGTTACATCCCCCCCCCCCCACTTTCCTCGGGGGATGGAAAAAGAGTAGGATCCAATGGATGTTTAGGACAGGGACTCAGGGTTAGGAAGGAATGAAGGAATTTCCGATGGGGAAAGAGAAGTCTCACTGCAGTTCCCCCATCTTCCCCGAGTGAAAACTCTATGATGGGTGTGGCATTAAATCTTTGACATGTCAGATACCTAAATTCCTAACTTCCAAGTCCTCTATTTCAGCTATGATATCGGAAAGCATTCGAGTGATTCTGGCTTTGGTATACTTGGGTGCGAGCTGGGCACTAAAATGGCGTCTTGCATCTGATAGGACCATATTTCTCTTCCAAACTAAGTAAACTTTCGACCTGCTGCATTCGATTCTTCTGTTGGTTTTTTTTTTTTTTAAAGCAACTTTACTCTATAGAAGAGATAACACATAAGGTGAGTAATAGAATAAAGTCAATTATTTAGCAATCAATTGTTTAGTGAACAATTAAATTTAAGAATAATCTTTTATTCGCTTTTTTACCAGTCATGTCCAACAAACATTAGACCTTAAACATCCAAAAATCACATAGACTAGCTACTACTCAGGAATTTAGATATACCTGAGAATTTGGGCATTCTCTTCTGAGAACTAGAACAACTTTCGTCAAAGGTAGTTGATGAGGGTGACTATTTGCGGATAATGAAGCACTTGGAATATTCTATCTCACCACCGTAAATAACTACCCTTTTTAGCTCTACAAAATTCCTGCATACTTAAACGCTCGCCTTATGCTTTCACTAATCGACTAAATTCCAGGTGCAAACAGAGCCCCCCCTAGGGAGTCACAGTAAATTTTTAGGTCGTCATGGTACTCGTTTCTATCCGCCTACATATTCACTCTTTCCAAAAGATGCTGCTAATTCTTGATACTTTAGCAGCATTGTTAATTATTGCAAGCAATTTTAGTCATGTTTTCTTAGTTGTAATATTTTTCGAGTGTTTATAGATATATAATATCAAGTGCTGCAATTCTTCGTTTTTGAGTCATCCTGTACTCTCTCTCTCTCTCAGTCTCACACATACACACACACACACACACACACACACACACACACACACACACACAGACATTTGTCTGGTTAAACACATTTGTCTCCTGTAAACACGTTCATGTTTCCTGTGTGGAAACTCAAAATTATGAAATGATGCCAACAGTCTTTTACAGTGACAGCAGAATTAAAACAGAAACCGGTTTTCTGTCATATTTGTTTTGACATTTTAGAACGTTGATATATGAAAATGAATTTACCATTAAACAAGTCTTTTTTTCTTTTTTTAATGCTTATATGTATTTTAAAATAAACAGACATTATTAGACATTAAATACTGAATATCTGATATCTCATTCACATTATTAATTAGTATCTCTCTCTTTTAAAAAACTCAGTGACATATATGTTATAACAGCTAGCCTGATTATGACAGTTTTGTCTCTCTCTTCTCTAGCTTTGACTTATCTACCATTAAAATGTAATATTGGTAAAAATTAAATTAATTCATTATGAATTTAATTTAGTTTTGTTTATTCCATTCTGTTTTTTCTTCTGTCTAAACTAAACAATTAAGTAATACCGTGTATTCCATACGCACAAAAAAAAAAATGGTTTTTTCATACCCAGGCATTTGAAGACTGTAAGATACAGAAACGTCACTTTTGTTTATAATTTTGTACAATTTCATTATGTAGCTTTTGACTGTTCATTGTCTGCATTGATGTCTTCCTTCCTGGCCACTCACTAATGTACATTTATTTCTACAGAATTGCTATTCCTTAGGGTTCAATTTTGTCGCTTTCCTCTTCTTGAATACCTTAGTATTTGATGGTGATTTGTTGAATTCATCAGAATCCAACTCATAATGTTTGAACTGACGGCCGGGTGACAATTTCAAAATTAACTGAACAATTTATTTTAACTTTATAGGAGTCATCAGTGTGTTTGCAAAAAAAAGCTTATTTTGAACTAAATATAGTCATGTAGTTGGTTTATTTATTTATTTATTTATTTAGGTTCTTTAAAAAACTGACGGTTCGTATAATAATGTAAATTTCCTTATTACTATCAGAATTTTTCTTAATTTTTACAAGATTCCAAATTTAAGAAATTTCTTATTGTGTTTTCATTTTTCTAAAAAAAAGATATAATTAAAAATTGAAGATACAAAAATTTTAAATATATATTAGTGATGAAGGTTGGCGATTTCTATCTTTGTTCTTGTAAATATTAGCTATTAAAGACATCTTTTATTCTAATTCCAAAATGAAATAAATTATTTACAATTTTTAATAAGTTCCTCATTAACTAAATAAGGAATTCCGATAATAACACATGTTTACTTAAACTTTTTCTGCTCTTCATTATCTACATTTAATTTTTGAAATTTTTTTGTTTTTGAATCAATGTTCAATCAATTTTAGTATTTCAATTAAATATATACAGGTACATTGTGTTAACATTCTTATTTGAAACATGTTGCTAGATAAATTGATTGTAGGGGTTCTGGGGGAACAGCTACCTCTGGCTCCTCTCTATAGTATTATTTCAAAATAACGTATGACTATATATTACGGAGAAAAATTAAATATGTGTAAATATTGCATCTGTAGAAAATCGATTAACCGGAAGTGCGATTTTACAACTAGTTTCTAGAAAACGCTTTAAAGATTTTTCATTTGATTTAATGTACGACTATGTTAAGCTGGCAAAAATAGGTACTAATTTGGAAATCATGTGTGTTTCTACATATGGTCAGTTTTTGATATTTTGTTTTTTTTTACTTTCTCTTACTCCTAGTAAGAGGAAGAGTATTGTAATCGTGTCAAATTTTCGATATTGAGTTTTCACCGGAAATATCCGTTTTGAGGTCCCCTGATTCTAAAAAAAAGTGGTTTTTAGAAAATGGTCTTCGTGTGTGTATGTATGTATGTACTTGAACAGCACAGCTCAAAAACGAAAAACCGTAGAAAGTTGAAACTTATATTCCGTTTAGGTATCACCATTGGATCTGACAGTATGTTATCTCTCAAAATTCCACAACCGGAAGTACCACTTTACAAGTTAGTTTTTTAAGTTTTTTTGCGTTTTTCTCAAAAATGACTCTTTAAACTTGGTGTATGAACTACTTGGTGTATGCAATGAGTTACAACGTTTATTTGAAACATTTCTCTGGGAAAATTCATTTAAGGGTAGTTATGGGGGAGGGGTGGGGGTAGATTTTTGTCTAAAGTGCTATTTCAGTTTATTAGACAATTCTGTCATCTAAATAATGTTAATTGGAATTGAATATGTTGTAGAAATTCCAAGTTTGAAAAAATCGGATGACCGGAAGTGCGTTTACTATACCACTTTACTAATGATTTTTTCACTTTTTCACGATTTTCTCAAAAATGGTTCCGACGAAATTCTTGAAACAACTTATATAAACTAAACATACAGAGATCTACAACTTTTATTTATAACATTTCTCTGGGAAAATTCATTTAAGAGCACTCTTAGGGGAGGGATGGGTTTATGTTTTTCTCTAAAGTACTATCATAGTTGATTGTACAATACTATCATCCAAACAAAATTAATTAGAAATATATAGATGGCCAAAATTCTGATTTTCAAGAAAATTAGTTAACCGGAAGTGCGCTTTTACTGAACAGTTTTTTTCAGTTTTCGACGAATTTCATTAAATTTGGTACACAAACTATAAAATTTGGCAATTATAATTTTGAGTACTGGAGTAAGAGAAAGTTGTGTGAGTATTTCACACCAGATTTTTTTATTTTATTTTAAGGCGCGTCAACATCTATGGTCCATTGGCGCCCAGAGCCTTCTCAGCGCATTGTCGGCCTCCGGACAGTGTTCTTTCGTTGCAGACAACACTGTCCATCACCGGGCAATGAGCTGTAGAGGCTCCTAGGAAGAAAAAAATCTCAGGGTAGCACAGCTGGACTGGAACCCGAGTCCTCCGCGTGGGGTTCAGTACCCTAACCACATAGCTATTCCCTTTCCTTGTATCTTTTTGCCAATGGCAATAGCTGTTTGTGCGTCCAGTTTGATTTCTTTGTTCGCGAAACGTAGCGCAAACTTGAATTACCGAAGGATGCTAGATCTCCTCTAGCAGGAAGACCTAAATTTTTATTTAGTTTTTTCTCCCTTAGCAGGATTGGATCCACTACGCCTAAAGAGACCCTACTTCCTTCATTGAGACATAATTCGTCTGGATCCTTCGCTAAAGCCTGTATATAAATGTATATAAATTTGTTACTTTAATTTGAAGCATTTTTCCAGAAAGTTAATTCAGAGTACTTTTGTGGACTGAGATGTTTCAGTGCATCCTTATGAATGGCCGTGTCAGTATAAAAAATTTGTACAAATACAAGTTTTTGAGGACCTCTGAATACGAAAAAGTGGTTTTTAGAAATTGGTGTGTATATATGTTTATGTGTCTGTGTCAGTATAAATCGGAAAACGGAATATCACAGAAAGTTAAAACTTATTATTTTATATAAATACCCAAGGGGGGCTGACAATAAAAGTAAAAGTAAAGTAATGCCTATTTTTTCAAGCTGGCTTAACGTCCACCTACCAAATTAGGTTTAGTGGACGGGGGCGGAAGCGCCTACTTTACTGTTAACATTTTTCGTACCAATATAAGATTTAGCAGTTATACGCGGGACTCGAACTGGGGGGGGTCCTCCCATTTACAAGTCCATGCTCATAACCACTACACCAACACCCGCCTCTAGTTTTCAAGTAGCAATAATCGCATCTCCGACGCTATAAAGAGTGCTTTCCTGAACATTGAAGCCAACAGCAGGAGACTGGGTTTGGTGATCAATGAGGAAAAAACAAAATTCTTCTCTACCGACCCAACAGTAAAAGAGCCACTCTGCGGAGGCAACTTTAAATTTGAAAATGTTGCTGAATTTGTTTACCTGGGGATCCCTTGTGACGGTAGACAACGGCGTACCTCGGGAAATAGGAAGGAGGTTGATGTTGGCTAATAGGTGCTACGTCGGCCTAAATAAGCACTTCAAAAGTAAAGTATTAACAAGGGGCACCAAACTTAGGCTTTACAAGACCCTTATCCTGCCTGTATTGGCATACGCCTCAGAAACCTGGACCATTTCAAAGACAGACGAACACCGTCAGCACGTGTTTGAAAGGAAGTTACTGCGTAAAATCTATGGCCCAGTACGTGAAGATACGATCTAGCGACGTAGAAAGAATAGAGTACTGTATGTTCTAACGAAGGAGCCCCCAAGTAGTAGCTTGGATCAGGTTAAACAGACTGAGATAGGCGGGCCATGTGGCAAGGCTGAGTGCCGACGAAATTCCATTCCAAACTGCTGCGCGAAATCCCGGATAGGAAACGGAGGGTTGGGAGAACCAGATTGCATTCGCTTGATGGAATTGCCCAGGACGCGACATCCTGAGACTGCGGAACTGGATGGCGGCCGCAAAAAATAGGGACGACTGGCGGAAACATATCGAGGATACCAAGACCCAAAACACTGGGTTGTAGAGCCAGGAAAGAAGAAGAAAGAATAATCGTACCTCAAGAGACCTTCATTGGTTACAATATTGCCTCTGCGCCAGAGTGGGGGCTGACAATAATGTTTTGGTTAAAATCGGTCAACCAATAGTACCACCTTTTAGTGATTTTTCTCAAAAAACGGTCCAAATGATTTTCTTTTTTTAAACTTGGTGTATCAACTACACAAACAAAGAGTCACTACTTTTATTTGTAACATTTTTCCTGGAAAATTCTTTTAAGGGGATTTTGGGGGGGGGGGGGGGGGGGTGGATGAGTTAGGCTTTCCTTAAAAGTGCTGTTTTAATTTATTATATGATTTTATCATATATGCCGTTTGTAATTCCAAAATTAAATATCCCGCTCAAAATTCCAAGCTTGATGAAAACCGGGAGGGGGGGGGGTTAATTGGCAGTGTGATTTTAGTGAATATTACTTTCTCTTACTCCTAGTAAGAGGAAGTATTGTAATCGTGTCAAATTTTCGATATCGAGTTTTCACCGGAAATATCCGTTTTGAGGTCCCCTGAGTCCAAAAAGTGGTTTTTAGCACAATAGTGTGTGTGTGTGTGTGTGTGTGTGGGTGTGTGTGTGAGTGGTGTGTGTGTGTGGTGTGTATGTGAACAGCATAGCTCAAAAACGAAAAACCGTAGAAAACTGAAACTTAATATTCCGTTTAGATATCACCATGCGAACTGACTGTGCGTTATCTGTCAAAATTCCTCTACCGGAAGTACCACTTTACTAGTTGACTTTTTTACTTTTTTGCGTTTTTCACAAAAATGGCTCCAAGGATATTCTTTAAACTTGATACATCAACTACATATACAAGAAGCTACAACTTTTATTTGAAACATTTCTCTGGGAAAATTGATTTAAGGGCCCGTCTGGGGGAGGGGTGGGGTTAGATTACCCTCTAAAGTGCTATTTCAGGTTATTACACAATTCGGTCATTTAAATAATGTTAATTAGAATTAAATATGCTGTTGAAATTCCGAGTTTGAGAAAAATCGGAAAACCGGAAGTGCTTTTGTTTTAACACATTACTAAATATGATTTTTTCACTTTTCGCGATTTTCTCAAAAATGGCCCCGACGATTTTCTTGAAACTACATATATAAGCTAAACATTCAAAGATCTACAACTTTTATATAAAACATTTCTCTGGGAATATTCATTTAAGGGCACTTTTAGGAGAGGGGTAGTTAACCCCTAAAGTGATACCCTCTAAAGTGGTATCATACTTGATTATACAACTCTATCATCCAAATGAAATTAATTAGAAACAAATAGTTGGCCAGAATTCCGGGTGTGAAGAAAATCAGTAAACCGGAAGTGCGCTTTTAGTGAATATTTTTTTCAGTTTTCGACAAATTTCATTAAATTTGGTTCACAAACTATAAAATTTGTAAATTATAATTTTGAGAACGTTTTCTCTTTAAAAAAATTCAACGTGTTTAATTAAATTTGGTACCTAGTCATGCAGAGATTTATCACTTTTTGTTTGGAAGTTTTTCCAAGATTGTTTTTTTTTTTTTTAAGGTATTCTACATTACATAGTTCCTCTCGACTCAAGCTGGTTTCTCCATTTGTCTCTGTCATGAGCATCCGATTCTGTTAGACCGTATCCGGTCATAGCCTCTTTAACTCCTTCCTCCCACCTTGTTCTGGCACTCCCTCTTTTTCTCCTTCCTTCTATTTCCCAATCAAACACTGCCTTCGGTATTCGGTCATCTTCCATCCTAAGTAAGTGTCCAAACCATTTCAGTTGTTTTAATTCTATTGCCTGGAGGTTATTGTCATTTAGCTGTAGCTCATTTCTGATATCCACATTCCTTAATCTATCTTTTCTGGATTTCCCTGCCGATCTTCTTTTCTCCAGTAGTCCATTTCGGTGGCTAACAATCTTCTTCTTTCATGTTTATCAAGGGTTCAGGTTTCTGCACCGTTCAGAAGAACTATACTTTCAAAAACGGTGCTGTATATAAGACGCTTAGTGCTCATTGAAATATTTTTACCCCAGAGCACCGTATTGAGCAGTCCTTATTACTCTTTTCCCTTCCATTATTCTTCTGTCCACCTCTTATCTCCAACCACCTCCATTTTCGACTAAGGATCCCAGATACTTGAAGCTGCGTGTTATCTTTAGTTGATCAGGGCCGAGCTCTATCTTGTCGTGGGCTTGTGTGAGATGTTCAGTTTTGCTGAGATTGATATCGATGCCCCAAGCCTGGTATTCTTTGCTTAGTTTTCTCAGCATATAATCCGCATCCTCCACATCCTGTGCCATTACTACCTGGTCATCCGCAAATAGCTGGCTGCTCACATAAAAGTTATCTCTCACTTTTAAACCCATTTGATGGTATTTTCTTCTCCATTCTTTTAAAGCCCCATCTAGGTATATCTTAAACAGAGTGGGAGACATGCCTTTTTCCAAGATAATTTATTTAAATGGGAGGAGTTTTGAGAGAGAGGGAGGTTTAGCTTTCCTTAAAAAAAAAGTGAGTGTATAAAGTTTAGATTCTTTCATTCATTTAAATTTAAGACAACGAAATATCTAATAAGATTTATATGATTGAATAGATTTAGTCAATTATAATTATGTAAATTGCAGTATGAGAAACTCGTATGAGTATTTCATATCAGATTTTTTTCTGAGTCAGTGTATAATTAAAAATATAGAAACATAAGAAGAGAAAAGTATATTCAGAGATACCAAGAATGCTTGGCCAGCAAATAATGAATATTTGAAACTAAAAAAAGGAGAAAAGCAGAATCATGTATATATATATATATATATATATATTATATATATAATATCCATATAAGAAGTGTGTAGCCAAGAGTCTGAGGCAAGCACGGCCAGGCAATGTATGTACTCAAGGGTAGTATATCTGTCTAGTTTGTCCACAATACTATGTGTACCGAGGCCTGTGTGAGATATTAGAAAGTAAATTCTTTATCATTTATTTATTTATTTATTTATTTTTTCTTTCAACTTTCTCTGCCAAATTTATCAAAAAACATATAAGACTAATGAAATAATTATGTATAATTAATAATTTTTTTTTCTCTCTTTTCTTAATAATTATTATCGTATTAGTTATTCCGAAATTCTATGTCAAAGATTTAAGTCAATTTTATTACTTTCTCTTACTCCTTAGTAAGAAGAGGAAGTATTGTAATCGTGTCAAATTTTCAATATCCTGTTTTCACCGGAAATATCCATTTTGAGGTCCCCTGAGTCCAAAAAAGGTGGTTTTTAGCAAATGGTCTGTGTCTGTGTGTGTTTGTGTGTACGTATATATATGAACAGCATAGCTCAAAAACGAAAAATCTTAGAAATATGAAACTTGTTATTCCGTTTAAGTATCACCATAGGAACTGACAGTATGTTCTCTGTCAAAATTCCTCAACCGGAATTACCACTTTACTAGTTTTTTTTTTTTTTTTTTTTTTTTTTTTTTTTTTTGCGATTTTCTCAAAAATGGCATTCATTTAAGGGCACTTTTGGGGGAGGGGAAGGGGTTATGTTTTTCTCTAAATTGCTATCATAGTTGATTATACGTACAATTCTATCATTCAAACAAAATTAATTAGAAATAAATAGATGGCCAAAATTATTAGTTTGAAGAAAATTAGTAAACCGGAAGTGCGCTTTTACTGAACAGTTTTTTCAGTTTTCGACGAATTTCATTAAATTTAGTACACAAAACTATAAAATTTGTCAATTTTAATTTTGAGAATTAGAGTAACAGAAAGCTGTGTGAGTGTTTCACACCAGATTTTTTTTTTTTTTTCATAGGGCAGAATGTCTTACAGAAACGTAAACAATTTAGGAAAATAAAAATATCTCTGAAACTTACCAATAAAATTCGCTTTCTAATGAGTAAAATGAATTTCTGCCAAATTATTTTCTATAATAATTCAGAGTGATTGTTACATACCAATCAGACAGACACAAATTTAAAATTGTATCTCATTTAACATTAAAGCACTTAAAAAGTGGGGTGGTTGTGGGGGGGGGTAACGTTAAACATTATGAACAAATATTGTAAACTGGATGTTGAGGTTCGGTCATACAAAAGAAACTCTTTTTAAATTTTCTACCGAGTTCGGCAAATTTATTGCCTTCTTTAGGGTCTGTACAAAGGTTTTAATAAAATCAATAAAAAATAGAAACAATATAAAATATGAACTTAAAATAAATAATTTCAAAATAAAATTTTTTAAAAAATAAACTATATAAATAAACTAAATAAAAATTTAAAAAATTTTTATTTATTTAAATGTGCTATATACATTTATATATTGCTATATAAATGTGCTATATATCATACTTTTTATTTAGTTTATTTATATAGTTTATTTTTAAAAATTTTTATTTTGTAAATATTTATTTTAAGTTCTTATTTTATGTTGTTTCTATTTTTTATTGATTTGTATTATAACCTTTGTACAGACCCTGAAGAAGGCAATAAATTTGCCAAAATGTCGGTAGAAATTTAAAAAGAGTTCCTTGTAAGACCGAACCTCAACATCCAATTTACTACAACATTGAATACAGCGTTCGTAACGAACACCAAAAACATTATGACGAACAAACAGACAAAAGTATAATTTCTTTATATTATTGTTACTGCCTTGAACAGAAAATATTGTAAATCGTGTTAAATTTTTCAAATTGAATTTTCACCAAAGACACTTGTTTTTTTTAAAGATATTTTGAATATAAAAAAAATGATATGTGTTTGTTTTGTATGTCTGTGTATGAAACAAAATTACCTTAGAATAAAAAAATCGCAGGCAGGCACAAATTTGATATTCCGCTTAGATAATAATCAACACCGTATCTGACACGATCAAAATCCACAAATCCAAGCCTAAATAAGTAAATATCTAACACTTTTATATAAAAGATTTTTGCAGACAAAATGATATTTTAACAGTATACTGGATAAGCTGGACATTAGTTAATTTCTATAAATAGTAAAACCAATTTTTTTTTCTGGGCTTGATGGAGCCATGGATTGAGCCATGTGTAGCCACAATCAACATGTGTATTGTACGGGTCTTAACCAACTATAGAGTCAACATAAAAGAATTTGTTGGCCGTTGGATGAATTATGTTATGAAAAAATTTAGTGAGCAACGGACAATAAAGAAATATTCAATAATGCCAACGTTTCGACAGAGTTTCCTGTCTTTATCAAGGCTTTAATATATAGAATGTCGTGAAGATGTGGAGAAAGAATTATCTAAACAAATACATTTGTTACATCGCAGAAATATAAAAAAAAAGAAAATTAAAAGTTACTAGTGTCTTGTCTTAAATCATTTACAGAAAATCTATATATATAAAAATTCAGCATCCATACGTTTGTGGCCGCAAAACTCGAAAAGATTGACTTGAAATTTTTACACACCGTTGCATTTCTATTTAACAGTATTTATATATACTTTTTACTCCGCAGTTCCCACGGAAACGGGAACTTCTCCGAGCGTTTCGCGAGGTTGGCAGAAATAGACAGACTCAGACGCGTTACGATGGTGGCTCACTCTCTGAACCTCCTTCTCAACTACTTATAAGTACCTCTATTCCGAAGTTCCCACGGAAACGGGAAATTCCGAGCTCAAATCCGTTCAAACGGCCATATTGCGTTAGCACTTGCTTCTTCAGGTATTGCTGCTACGTTGATGGAAGGAGGTAGAACAGCGCATTCAGCTCTTAAACTGTCATAACCTAAACATGCACTTCACAGAAAACCCAACATGTAACATTTCTAAAACATCAGGAATGGGAAAGGTTCTTCGGGCGTGCAAAAACATTGTATGGGATGAGTGTACAATGGCTTATAAGAAGATATTGGAAGCATTAGATCATACATTGAAAGACTTGCGAAATAATCAGGTTCCATTTGGTGGAGCATTGGTATTACTAGCCGGCGACTTCAGGCAAACGCTTCCAGTAATATCTCGCTCAACACCAGCTGATGAATTGCATGCCTGCTTGAAATATTCAACTCTTTGGAGCACAGTAAAAAAAAATCATTCAACAACGAATATGAGAGTTCAACTTCAAAACGATCCAACAGTTGCCATATTTTCAAGACAATTACTCGAACTCGGTAACGGCACTGCTCCTTCCAATCCGGAAACGGGAAAAATCACCTTCCCATCTAATTTCTGCCACAATGTACATTCAAAAGAAGAAGAAAAGCATCGAAACAAATTATCAAAATTATGTATGGTTAAGCCTAAAAATCAGACTGAGCCACAGTGAAGCGTGGTCGGGTTAGCTAGTGATTTATATAAACATAATAATTATAATGATACAATTATAATTATAACGATTTAAATAATCATAATTTATGTCTATATGTGTCTGAATAAATCCGCTCAAGTGTCTTTCTATATTATGTGTGTACATGTATTTGTTAATGCCTCCCTATCTTCTAACTTGTAAGTAAGTACTCGTAGTTCTGTTTGTCAGTCTTTCTTACTTTATGTTATTTTTTTTTTTTTATGAATTCATCTCTTTAAGTAGGTAGAGATGATTGGAAAGAATTTTAGCCAATGCGCACACGACAATATTATCAAGTATGAGCTTAAATGCTTGGTCAGGCAGGCAGTCAGGCAGTTCTTTCCGTCAAACTAGTCAGACTGTCACTCGATGCACTTGTGTTTTTTTGTATATCCCTATATCACTCTTTATCTCTATATTATGTAAAAATATATATATTTGTTTCTGTATATTAATGACTAAATTTACGTTTATCTGCCTGGTTTGTATGAGAACATGTTCGTGTTAGCCTGCCTGGCTGTCTGTTGAATGTTAAATAACTATATGTCTGTAAGTATGATGAAAAATGATTTTCTGTAGATGATTTAAGACAAGACACTTTTAAATTTTAATTTTCTTTTTACTTTCTCTTACTCCTAGTAAGAGGAAGTATTGCAATCGTATCAAATTTTCGATATCGAGTTTTCACTGGAAATATCCGTTTTGATTCCCCTGAGTCCAAAAAAGTGGTTTTTAGCAAATGGTCAGTGTGTGTGTGTGTGTATGTATGTATGCAAACAGCATAGCTCAAAAACAAAAAATCGTAGAAAGTTGAAACTTGATATTCCGTTTAGGTATCACCAAGGGATCTGGCAGTATGCTATCTGTCAATATTTCTCAACCGGAAGTACCACTTTACTAGTTAGATTTTTTGCTATTTTGCAATTTTCTCAAAAATTGCTCCGACGATTTACTTCAAACTTGGTATATGAACTATACATACAAAGAGCTACAACTTTTATTTGAAACATTTTTCGTGGTGAAGTCATTTAAGGGGCTTTTGGGGGAGGGGTGGGTTTATGTTTTCCTCTAAAATGCTATCATAGTTAATTATACATTTGTTGTGGTGGTTGGTTCCGCAGAGCTGGAAAGCATCAGAGACATTTTCGTGGTAGCCTGCTTCATTTTGTGGTCATCGACCGGTTTCGGGCGTTCGCCCATCTTCAGGATGCGTTTTTCAGACAGTGTGCCAACACAGACTCGTACAGAGTACTTAGTTTCACACTAGTCTCTGAGTTAGTGTGAACTAAGTCTCTGTACGAGTCTGTTTTGCACACTGTCTGAAAACGCATCCTGAAGATGGGCGCCACGCCCGAAACCGTCGATGACCACAAAATGAAGCAGGCTACCACGGAAAATGTCTCTGAAATTATACATTTCTACCATCAAAAAGAAAATTAATTAGAAATAAATAGGTGCCAAAATTCTGATTTCAAGAACATTAGTAAACCGAAAATGCGCTTTTATTGAACATTGTTTTCAGTTTTCGACGAAATCCAACGAATTTCATCAAATTTGGTACACAAACTCTAAAATTTGTCAATTATAATTTTGAAAACTGGAGTAAGAGAAAGTTGTGTGAGTGTTTCACACCAGATTTTTTATGTTACTGCGATGTAGCAAATGTGTGTTTAAAAATTCTTTCTCCACATCTTTACGATATCTATATATTATCGTCTGCCTTGATAAAGACAGGAAACTCTGTCGAAACGCCTGCATTATTGAATGTTTCTATATAATTAACCGCAAATATAAGTTAGTAACTGTTTTTAATTTAAAGAGACAATTTGCGAAAATTAAAATAGTGATAATAATATCAAATAATGATAATGATTTGTTTTTCATTTTCTCTTGGAAATATAACTATCCAACTTTGAAATTTTTTTAGATATTCTATACCCGCATTACTTGTAGGTCTTGCTTACTATCTAAGTAATCTTCACAAATTATGTCGTATTGCAATAATTTGCCCTTTTCATTTATATTTACCAAAGTAAGAAGTTCGGCAGTAAGGACTTGTTCCTACTGCATTGTCCTGGTGGAAAAATAAATGAAAGCAGCATTACCTGTGTGTTGTGTCTTTATCTATGCTGAAGATGTCTTCCGGTAACAGATTGATCACTTGTATATATAATCGAACAACTTTGTGCCATACCTGACTTCCCAATTACTACTTCAAACAATCGATTGCCACTAATGCGTTGCATCAGGTGTTTTATTAACGTAATACAAAATAGATAACACAAATAATATTTAGAAGCGTTCTAAAGGCAACCACCCAGATAATTTTAATTTTTTTTATTACTGATAATAGTAACAAATTTTTTTGTTTATTTTATTTTTATTTTTATGCCCTAGTGTACGTTACACTTCGCCGAGGAACTTGTCCTTCACTATACTATAATAACATTCCCATCCCTGTTGCAGACACCGTGAAATACCTAGGTATGTACTTGGACAAAAGACTCACGTGGAACCCACATACTAGACTTAAACGACAAGAGCTAAACACTCGATACAGACTTCTTCTTAGACTACTAGACAAACGTTCGAAACTCTCATTAGACAATAAAGTACTTATATACAAAACAATTTTACAACCAATTTGGACTTACGGGGTTGAAGTCTGATGAGGCTCAACCAAGCGAACCAATTCAAAAAGAATCCAGTCCCTCCAATCTAAAATCCTCCGCAAAATTACCCAAGCCCCATGTTACGTATCCAACCTGACCTTACACATGACCTAAAAATCCCTTTCATCAAAGAAATGATATCTTCCCGTTACAAAAAATTCCATGAATCTTTCCTCCTTTATCCTAACCCTCTCGTCCTACAATTGACCTCTGCCCACATTCCAGGTAGTCCTCGCTGCGAGACTTACTTTTTCATCATCAAACAGCCTAAGCAAACAATAGGGATATTATTATTGAATAATGTCCCTCACATGTGCGCCTGTCTTTATTTTCTTTAATCACTTGTGCTTATTGTATTACACATACAGTTGTAAATATCAATAAAAGTATTTAAAAAAAATATATATATTTTTATTGTATTTTGAAAGGTGTACAACATCAATGGTCCTTTGCGCTTGAATCGTACCGATTTTTTTTTTTTTTTAAATTTGAAAGCTAGTTCCCTTAAATAGAACGCCTTGGTAATTAAGAAACGATAATCAAACGATATTGATAAAGTGATAAAGTTCAATAAAAAATATCGTGGTACTTAAATGATATTTATTATCACTAATTATACTAGAAAAACACTTTTGTTCACTTTATTATGTCTACTTTATTAGTGTCTAAATATGAGACACGAAGGTCGTCAAGAATCGGACCACATTCTATCCTGTCATTTGTTGGTTTGATCCTGGGGACAATCTCAATTTCAGCTGACTACTTTTTGTATTTTGGGAATTGCAGTAGCGAATCCTGAAATTATGTCCTTAAATACAAAATGCTCTGTAGTGCTCAAATGTAAAAAAAAAAAAAAACAAAAAATGCATACGTATGTTTGTATGTGACTGCCTTTATATGTTGGTCTAATAGAATTCCATAAGTATATAAGTCTGTATGCGATGAGAGCTTAGACATATGCTGTGTAATGAACATATTTTTAAGGGAAGGGAATAGCTAAGTGGTTAGCGTACTGGATTCCCACGCGGAGGACCCGGGTTCGTCGAGTTCAGCTGTGCCACCCTTAGATTTTTTCTTTCTAGGAGCCTCTAGAACCTCCGGTGATGGACAAGTGTTGTCTGTAACGAAAGAACACTGTCCGGAGGCCGGCAGGCACTGAAAAGGCTCCGGGCACCAATGACCATAGATGTTGACGCGCCTTAAATTAAAAAAAAACAGCAAAAAAAAGCATATTTTGCCCTATAACTTCAGATGTTCGTTAGTTTTACTGTAACTGTGGCTACCTTCTCAATTTCTCATTGTGAATTATTCTATTGTAGTCCAATCTTAAACTAACTTGATTAGTTTTATTTCAAATTTAACTATCTAGTATATAAAAAATTCCATCAATCCCTGCAATCCCATTCTAATCCTTTAGTCCGTCGCTTATCATCCCTCACTATTCCAGACAACCTACTAAAGCGTTTAAAACACCAATGACCTTGTGATTTTCTCTCCGCAAGTGATAAGAGCATTTAGCTTTGCGTATAGGGAGTGTTACCGCTGGGTAGCTTCTCCCCTCGGAGTTTGCATGTGCGCGAGTTTGTGCAGGCATGCTTAAATGATTACTGTGTGATTGTTGTTACTTATAGCATACGATCGCTGGTGTAGCAATAAAAAAAAAAAATAAAAAAAAAAAATAACTAGTATTTCTAGCAATACAATTATAACCCAATCAAACCACTAGATAATACAAAGCACAGTTCTCTTCATACAACTTAGTGAAACCAAAATAAATCTAAATTGTATAGCTCTCTCAATTTATGTTTTGTGTGTGTGTGTGTGGAAACTTCTTTTTAAAATTTCTGCAGATACTTAGTTTCGTAATTTTCATACTGTACAATATAATTCACGATGAAATTCTGAAAATAATAACTTCTACAGACGGGGTTAAAGAAGTTTCAATAGATCAATATTTAAAGAAAATTCAACGGTAGAGAATCATTCCTTAAGGAGAAAACAAGAAAAGTTAAAAAAAAAAATCTTAAAAGAAATTGAACATTTTTACGATTTTTAATATCAGAAACAGTTAACTACAAATTAATTATAAATTTGGAAAATCAAATTATAACATTAAACAGGAATCAAATGATTTTAGTCATTTGTAAATTATTTTAAATTTAAAATATTATTGTTTTAAAAGATAAAACTTAAAAAAAACAATGGTTTTTAACAGTTATTGTTAACGGCAAAATGATTAGGAATCAATATGGGGCACTTGTTTGTCCATGACCTATGTTTGTGCTGTATTGTGTATTTGATCCAATCAAATGTGTCAAATGCAAAAAGGATAATTTATTTTTAAACAAATAATCATTGTATTAACTTTATATCTTGGTTAAATGTTAAAATATAAATTTCATACTTCATGAAGTATTTCATTCAATAAAAATTTATTTATTTGTGTGTTAAATATATTATACTTTACGAAAATATATTTAATTAGTTGTCATTGATTGATGTATTTATTTAATTACTTTACAATTAAATTAATGAAATCAGCTGTATTTAATTATTTACTTCGAACCAGAGGTCTTCATAGATTTTTTTTAAGCAGTAAATTTCAATAATCACGTTTACCCCAAGCAAGGAATCATTTACAGAAAACGATGGAAAATACCGTGATGCCCCTGAGGGGCTAACATAGTCAACATTAAAAGATAAAGTTCATTAGTAATTGATTTAACATACTTTTTTTTTCAGTTCGTCAAGATTTTCTACAAAATGCGTTCCAATGAATTTATTTAAACTTCATATACTATTGTAATGTAGTTGGTGGTGGTGTGTTGTTGTAGTAGCTTGCGGCGTGAGCGTTTTTGTAAAGGGGCGTGTGTGTGTGTGTATGTATGTTTAAGAAAGAGAACTATTAAAAAATAATAAGAAAACACTGCTGCATTAAATTATATATATTATCTTTAAAGAAATTTAAATAATTTAAATAATATCACAATATTATGCTTATAAATATACTGAAACTAGCTGGACTGATTTTAAACTCTTATGTTTTAACTTATAACTGGCACTGAATTTAAGTGAGCAATTCCTGAGACAAGTGTTGTGATTCGATGTCTCATTCAGACTGTCTTGAAAGAATGCTTTCTTTTGTTAGTTCAAATCCTCCCCTATGAGAAGGGACAAAAAGACAAAGGTGGACTAAGTTCTATGAACTCTTCTGTAACGGTGGTCTTCTACCTGGTTTTTACCCTACTTGCCAACCAACTTGCATTTTTCTTCAAATTATATTTATAGATATAATTTCTGGCATCCATTACACTAACTAAACACACAAATACCTATCATTTTTATTTGAAACATTTTTATGGGTTTCTGGGTGATACAGTAGCTTTAGAATACCACTACCGTACAATGTTTGGTCTGACCGCTGATGAATATTAATACGAGTATAAATTTGAAACATTGGAAGAATTCCAAATTTGTGGAAAATTGGTTAACCGGAAGTGCGACTTTACATACTAGGTTTATAAGTTTTTGCGAATTTTCTTGCAAAATGACTCTATAATGATTTCCTTTAATCTTGGAAGGCTAACTGCACAGATAATTAGCCAATCATTTTTATTTTTCGAAAAAAAATATTTTAATTAGTTCTGCGGACTCATACCTATGGATGAGCAGAGTGGGTTGTCGGCAGGTCTCAGATCGGAAGTGTCAACCTTTCACTGCATAATGGACATTTTGGTCTACTACCATTCACCAGAAGATATCCATGTGTCACACGTGTATGCCCAATTCTAAGGCGCGTAAGAATAACTGACTCCCGTCGCGATAATAGTTCTCCATCAATCCAGTTCGTACATATGGTTCCAGTTCTTTCAGTTTTTCATTTAGATGGTCTCATTGCATTTGCCATTTTCTAGTCATAGTCACTTTCATAAATATTTTCATATCAGAAGGTCGAACAGGAGTGTTGAAATCTATCCTTGAGGAGGCGGCACGTTTGGCCGCTTGGTCGGCTCTTTCATGACTTTAAAAATCATCTTAGGACCCTCCCCTTGGGAGGGGGGGGGCGTGCGGGGGCTTTTACTGAGGGGGTGCTGTGTCTTTCACAGATCACCCTCAGGCATCTGGTTGTTTTTTTTATCACTGGGCATGGCGGCTTAAGGAGAAATCTCTAGGCGATTGGGCTTATGCGCCGGATCCCTTTTGTAGACTCTATGAGACGGAGAAGGAAACACCCATACATTTCATGACAGATTGTTTGGACTGTGAGCAAATTAGGTTCAAGACCTTTGGCCGGAACAGGATGTCGGTGGAAGAGGTTAGGCTATGTCCTTTTGAAGTTATGGTCCGATTTGTTCGGACTGTGGTAAAACTTAGGCGGGTGAATGGCCTGCGGTACTGGAGCCGGGATATATGGAGTTAAACCGGAGGTACTCATCGAGAGGCCTCTTGGTAGATACTCCACGGTGTTCCAGGCTGAAGTCTATGCTATCAAGATCTGTGCTGAGAAGAACCTGCGTATGGACTCTAGGAATAAGGAGATATGCATCTTCTCGGGCAGCCAGGCTGCACTGAAGGCATTTAGGGCATTCAGAATCACTTCTTCTCTAGTTAGGGAGTGTAGAAACTCTCTGGAAGCGTTGTCCCGGCACAACAGAGTGCGGCTAGTATGGGTGCCGGGACACAAGGGGATTAAAGGCAATGAACTAGCCGACCAACTGGCCAGGAATGGTGCGAGCACTCCTTTCTGTGGGCCAGAACCTGTTCTGGGAGTAGCCAAAAGTATGGCGAGGGCTTCTCTGAGAGAATGGACTCGGAGAGAACATAATCGTCACTGGAGCAAGTACTGGAGCAAAACACGGCAAAATGGTTATGCCAGAGCTGTGTAGAAGAAGAACCAGAGAGACCCTGGGTTTAAGCAGGTATCAGATTTCTCTGATAACGGGCCTGTTTACTGGGCATGGCAGGTTCAAAAAACATCTGCACAAGGTAGGGTTGGTGGATGTATAGCCCTTGTGCAGATTGTGTCAGGAGGAGGAGGAGACGGCCTCTCACATGTTGTTTGATTGCGTTGCAATCGGCAGGCTGAGGTACGAGATCTTCGGCACGTTGAGACCGGAGGAAATCGTACCCCAGGAAGGACTGGTGGGGAAGGTTTTGGACCTCATGAAGAGGGGGGGGCTTCCACTACTAGGTATTGAGGGTTTGGCACAATAAGCCTCAACGGGTAGGCTGCAGTGCCTGGGTCTGA
>JAAEAF010002242.1:0-32566 GCA_011037195.1 Triatoma infestans
TAATTATTATTATTATTATTATTATTATTATTATTGTTATTATTATTATTTAGTTCTTGTTTTGACTCGCTAGCGTTGAAATATTGAAAATGTAAAAAAAATGATTGTTCTCAACACAATTTTTAGTAAGATCACTACTTTCGCGATTAATTCTATAAAATATTTTGATTTTGAAATGGAAGAAAGTAAGTAACTAGTGATGTCTATAAGTGAGATTAAAAATTGAATAATATTTTCTGCTACTGGGAAGCGATGATAAATTTAGGCATATCTTAAATAAAAATTTGTATCAATTGGATTATTATAATGTTCCACTTTACAGTAGGGTGCAAAAATTACCAATATTTCAGTTTCCGGGCAAATTATCGTAAACATTTTCTATTTCCTGTTTCGAGCATTATTTTTTTTTTATTTCACCTATTTCAAGGCACAAATATGTAAAAGGATTTATTTTTGTGAAATAAAAAAGTCTCTTACGTATAATTGACATAATATATTTAAACTTAAAAAATAGTTCTTTTTTGTTTGTGTATGGCTTGTTTGTTTTTTTCTTTAAAAGTACTGCCACACATTTGATTTTCTTTGTATTTCATGATGTGTTGACATTAGTGTCTGTAATAGGTTTGAGAGGGAGAGAAATTGGGTTAGATAGATAAATGAACTAGAAGTAAAGCTGAATACTGTATAATAGAAAAGTAGCACAAGCTGCCTAGACTTTACACTAAAATATATAAGATGGTAATGAGAGATTTAGAGAGAGAAAGAGAAAGGTTGTTGACGCGCTATGACTGCTGTGTGAACTCTGTTGCATGACTCTCGGTCGACTCCCCCGTAGCTATATTTAAACAGTTTCTCCCACTCTAGTCTAGCCTTAAAGTTAGAGAGTGATCCTGTCTAATTTTATGTCTCTCTCTCTCTCTCTTCTATGGATCCTCCCTCTCTTCGAGTCCCATAACATGTCCTAAAAGTAAATATAAAGAGTAGCACAAATGTAGAAACTATTTAAAACTAATTGCTGAGATTTGCAAAATTTAAACTGTTCCTTCGTGGATTAATCCTAGGCTCTAGCCGTTGTGAGACTCTCACAATCAATGAATGCTTGAAATAAAAAATTTCTGAATAAATTAAAATCATTTTTATTTATTTTAATGTATTTTCGGATTTCTATTTACTAATGGATTTTTAATTTAATTTATTTACATTAAGATTTTAGATTTATTCAGATTTTAATTTAATGGGTTTCAGTTACTGTTGTATGTAGTAGTATCCGGGTAGTTTCAGGAAATATCGTCTGGAGAAGTAGGATGTTTGTTGTAACCATCAAGGTTGAAGGGTGGTAGTCATGTTTTTCATGTCATTACTGTAACAAAATGTGTCCTTTTTTTCTTTCATCATTTTGTGTGTGTGCATAATGACAAATTTTCATTACTCATTTGTCTTAACATAAATATAGAGTGTAGACGGGAGTGTTGGTTGTACCCTGGCAGTTAGCAGTCCTACCAAATTCCTCACTACAGAGTGCACCAATAACATTGAACTAACTTCTATAATTTGAAATTTAACGCGGCATAACTGCAGAACTATCTAAAATTATTTTTTTTTCCGAAAAATAATGTCCCTTCTTCCGGCTAACGAATTTTATTCAAATTTCGAATCCTACCAATTGTTCTAATGTACGAGTATATTACTATTCTTTTGCCATACCTTGTACTGAAATAGAACTTTACAGAAAAAAAGATTAACGCTATTGTTCCTCCAGAACTTCACTAAATAATAAATTTTCTTGGGTAAATGTTTGAAATAAAAGTAGATGATATCTTTAGTATGTAGATGGTCGCTTACTGGATATTGTGATTTAAGGAAACATCTCTACGTAATGAGGCTCATGCCGGATCTATTTTGTAGAGTCTGTGAGACAGAGGAGGAAATAACACCTATCCATCTTATGACAGATTGCTTGGGTTGTGAGGAAATTAGAACAGGACGTCTATGGAAATGCTTAGGCTATTTCCCTTTAAGGTTATTGTCCCGTTTTGTTTGGACAGCGGTGAATCTCAGATGGATTAGACCCGGGTCTGGATATTTGTTCTACACCCCGGTTTAGTGTTCTTTTACTTAGGGTAGCTATATGGGGCCCAGTGGGGGGGCTTTGGAAAGCGTAGGGCTTGGTCCTTACTCACAGACAAATAATAATAACAGTAGTATCAGAGACATTTTCCGTGGAGGGCCTGCTTCATTTTGTGGTTGGTCATCGATCGGTTTCGGACGTTCGCCCATCTTCAGGATGCGTTTTTTCAGACAGTGTGACAACACAGACTTGTACAGAGCAAACTTTGTTTTCACACTCATGTATGTAGATAGTAGTATACGAAGAAGTTTAAAGAACATCGTTAGAATCATACACGAGAAAATCACAACAAAATTGAAACGTTGAAAAAAAAAAAAAATTCAACAATGGTCCCACTTCCGAATGATGAATTTTGTACGAAATCTCGTGTCATGAGTCCAGTGGTAGTATTAGTAGTAAAAATGGTGGAAACCTCACACAACTTCTCTTACTCCAGTTTCAAAATGTTGATTTATAGTTTTGATACCAAATTCGAAAACTGAAAAAAAATTTTCAGTAAAAGCGCACTTCCGGTTTACTTTTTCTTCACACCCGGAATTTTGGCCAATGGATGATAGAGTTGTATAATCAAGTATGCTTTTAGAGGAAGCACCCTACAAAAGTGCCCTTAAATGAATTTCCAGAGAAATGTTTTATATAAAAGTTGTAGATCTTTGACAAGAAAATCGTATTTTTGAGAAAATCGCGAAAAAGTGAAAAAATCATTTATAAAGTGTTACAAACAAAAGCACTTCGTTTCCGATGGAATTTCAACAACATATTTAATTCTAATTACATTATTTAAATGACCGAATATATAGCACTTTAGAGGGTAACTAACCCCACCCATCACTAAATCAATTTTCAAGAAATGTTTCAAATAAAAGTTGTAGCTCTTGTACAAGTTTAAAGAAAATCCGGAGCTATTTTTACTGTAAATGGTACTTCCGGTTGTGGAATTTTGACAGATAAAGAAGAGGTATTAAACGCTTTCTACGAACTATGTGTTCACTACAATTTGCTCCACTTTTTTGGACTCAGGGGACCTCAAAGGATATTAGAATTCGAAAATTTGGCACGATAATACTTCCTCTTACTATAAGAGAAAGTAAAAAGGGATTTCATTCAAGTATAAGCTTCCTCAGATTTTTTTGTTTATGTGATATATTTTGTTAGAGCACACACACACACATGTATATACTATAAACAAGTGTGTGTTTTATGTATATATATAATTCACTAAAAAAACGTTTTTTACCTTCCCTTACTGCTAATAAGAGAAAGTATTGCTAAACGTGTCACAAATTTTCCAAATTTTAGTTTTATATACAATATCTGTGCATGCGTGTGTTTTTTTTTACAAAATATCTCAAAAACGAAACATAACAGAAAGCTCAAACTTGGTATACTGCTTAGGTACTTCCACCACATCTGTCATAAAGGTTTCGGGCAAAATTCAGAAAACCGGAAGTGCAATGATCTGGAAAATGGCTCCAACTTTAAACTTTGTATACTATATACACTCTTTCATTTGTGACCCTACGCTCTTTTATTTGAAACATTTTCCTGGGAAAATTAATTTTTGGGACGATGTGCATGCATCGATAGAATCTCATGCATAGATAGAATTCCAGATTTCCAGAAAATTGGTAAACCGGAAATTGCAACTTTAGAGAAATAACTTTTTGAGAGATTTTTGGAATATTTTCGAAAACGGCTAAAACGATTTTCTTTAAATTTGCAATGTTCACTGCACAGATATACGTGTATTATTATTATTATTTATATTCATAGGGCCAAATTACGATATCCAAGCCTTATGGGCATATATTAGTTATATTGCTACCATAGTCAAAGGTAAGAATATGGTTGCGAGAGATTCTGTTTAAGGATCCGGAAAGTGCTAACTCTTAAAGATGGGATTTAGGGAATTGATTTCTACTTCCATTAGATTCCCTATCCTTTCGTTTTGGATGTTAAATCGGCTGTAATACTAAAAGCATAACAACTTTATATTCAATGGCGAATAACCGCATTTGAACTGAAGAAACACTATTTTACCAATGGTTTCATAATATTTTTGTAGTAAAATGACTTTTAAAGTTCTGAACTTTGTTTTCAAAGCTAGAAACGAGAATTAAATCTTTCTTTCAACAATATTTCAATCTTCAATATCTTCAATCTTTCATGGGCCTATGAGCTGCCCCAAAAGAATAACAACTACCAGGTCTGGAATAAAAGTCCGGGCCCGGGTTTCACCCACCTAAGTTTTACACAACAATCTGAACAAATCGGATCATAACCTTAAAAGGACTTAGCATAAACTCTTCCACCGACATCCTGTTCCGTCTAAAGGTCCTGGAACCTAACTTCCTCACAGCCCAAACAATCTGTCATGAGATGTATAGGTGTTTTCTTTTCCCACAAACCCTACAAAAAAAAAAAAAAAAGGGTCCGGCATGGGCTTCATTATGTAGAAATGTCTCCTTAAGCCGCAATGCCCAGAGTGGGAAACCAACCAGATGCCTGTGGGAGGTCCGTGAAAGAACATAGCCTCCCCTCACTAAAAGCCTTGCCTGGACCTCCCTCCCCCCAATATATGTGAATGTATCACATTCATTTTTAACATTTTTCCGAAAAAAAAATTGAATTTAGTGCGGTTTTGGGAGTATGTCCGTAAGTTTAAATTTAAATAAGGTAAAGCTTTGTTAATTTTGAAAAAAGGCGCTTCACATAAATTCGCTCAAGTATAAAATTAAAATCCATACCAAATTGTCTATATTCAACCCAATTTTATATTGTAACTATGCAGTTTTAAATAAAATTTCTTGAATAAATTGTATTAATCGGTGTAAGAGAAATTAGTGCAAATATTTCTACGAGATTTTTTTCGTACGCTAGCAGCGCTCAAAACATTTATTTCCGATGATAGCTAAATTTCGAAAATTTGATCGCTCACCAATACTTACTCTCTTACCAAGAGTAAGAGAGAGTAAAAGAAAAAATTGTCAATATTGTGTTAAAAAGTCACTTTTCATTGATACTGTTGGCAAAGAAACTACCTCAATCTGGTACCAATTGAGCGGTAACGACGACAGGATATGATTGACAATATCTTCCATTCATTTAGTCTTTATCGCTTATTGAATATCATTTCGGAAGCTTGTTTGCCACTTCCGCTGACTACAAATCGTGTAACCAACAATAAAAAAAAAAAAGAAAAGGTAAATTGAAAATTTCGGCGATCATTGTAAAACACTTGTTTGCAATATTCTTGAAAGAAAGATTTATAGTCTTGGCTAGCTTTGAAAACAAAGTTCAGAACTTTAAAAATTCATTTTACTACAAAGATATATGAAACCATTGGTAAAGTAGTGTTTATTCAGTTCAAGTGCGATTATTCGCCATTGAATAAAGTTGTTATGCTTTTAGTAATACAGCCGATTTAACATCCAAAGCATAAGATATCCATTAGTGATAGGGAATCTAATGAAAGTAGAAATCAATTCCCTAAATCCTATCTTTAAGTTAGCATTTTTCGGATCCTTAAACAGAATCTCTCGCAACCATATTTTTACTTTTGACTATGGTAGCAATAACACGGTACTTTTATAAAACATTTAGTGTGGGCAGGCAATAATGTCAATAGTCGAAATACAAGTAGGTAATGTGGGTTTGGTATAACTTGTAAAAAAAATTATCTCTCCTAAACATTCTCAGCGGATTTTATGACTGACTTACATCAATAACATTCTAATATAATGTAATACGGGCAGAACATAATCAGTGCCGAGAACCGAGCTGTCGGTCGAGAGTGTTTGTTTTTTCGTAAATCCCTTTGATTGTCCCCTTTGTTACAAGCCAATGTAACAACAGGATATGTTTGTTGTGAACGCACTCATCACATTCGTCCAATAGTATTCAAACTCAGCTGTGATTTACAATGTAATTGCCAATCTTTCTGATTACTGATATAGCTTTTCTGAAAGTAGTGCCTTGTTTCACAATTCGGGGTTGCAACTAAATTAAGCAGATATATTCAAAATCCCATGGAAGACATTCTAACGGATGTTTTGTATTGCCCATTGATTTCCTGATTTTTCAAGATAACATCTTCAATGTTGCTCCACCATTAACACTTCTTTCTCTAAACTCCACCGCTTTTGTATTCTTTTCTTTATTTCTTTAGTATTCATTCTTTCTTCTTGTATAGTCTTCTTATTCTTTTCTTTTCTTTACTTGTATCCCCTTACAATGAACGCAGTACACGCAGTACTTCTAATTCCGACATCTCTGAATCGACTGACAGAAAAGTGGAGAACTATTGAGCCAAGCATTCAAAACGAGCATTCGCGCTTTCATATTTTTTTTTGAATATGCTCCAGTAATGTTCGGTACAATGTTTCGAGACAAGTCAGTCGCCGCCTAAAGACAAATCTCATGTGAAACATTCTTAAGATATTCTCTGACTGGAATTTATATAAACGAGAAAATCTATATCTAATAAAAAGGCTTCCTAGAGGAATGCACAGCTTCATTCCTAATCCAAAAAAAATCGCATTAAATGAAGTGGCTTGGAAAATAAAAATTTATATAAAAAGTTACCGTTAAGTAAAGTTACTATACACCAAGTTTGAAGAAAATCGTTCGAGAGCCATTTTCGAGAAAATCATAAAAAAACTTGAAACAAAAATTATTCAGTAAAATGATACTTCCGGTCGAAAAACCTTATATATTTAGTCCCCTAGTAGAACTTAAACAAAATATTAAGTTTCAATGTTCTGCGACTTTCCATTTTTTTTAGCTATGCTGGACTATTCACGCACACCAATTTTTAAAAACCACTTTTTCTGACTTGGAGAATCTTAGTACGTGTATTTCCGGTGAAAACTCGATATCGAAAATAATACGACCTTAACCGCAGTAAAAAGAAGTGGAATATTTCTTGTCACTATCTCACAAAGTGCTATTTATTAATTTCGAGCATTGATTTTCTATCAAACTAGGTAGGGCGTGTTAAAATTTGAATAATATAAACAGAAGTTTGTTTATAGCAGATCAATCCTGTCTACCCATTACTAACTATTACTTAAATATCTATTGCTCAGATATTTAGTATTCGAATAAATTTGCTTTGTAAATATATTTATTTATTCATTCAAAATTTGCCAGAAAACAATTAATTTCACCAAAACAGAAACCATATTTTTATTGGCCCCTCCTAATAAAGAAGATGTAAATAAACTGAAGATAAATATTATATTTTTTAATATATGTAAATAATAGTTACGTTTGGCCCTTGTTAATAAAACAAGCAAAATGTGTTTGGCTAGGGTCTAATTATTATTATTTTTTTTTAATTTTACATTTTTATAATAAATATTTCTTTTATTCTTCTACTCTGTAATGTCACCGACTGTTTCCATATTGACTTACTGTTGTTTCTCATTATGTATTTTAATTTTCCTATGTTTGTTTTTTTTTTTGTTTTTTTATGTAGATCCGGACGAAGGACACCAAAGATGTCCGAAACGTCGCTAGAATAAACTTTTAAATTTGGAAAAGTTTTTTTTTCTTTGGCACTAGCCAACCAACATTTAGCTTGTTTTTATAATTTTTTTTTTTTTTTTAATTTTATTTATGTGATTAGAAAAATCCATGGTGTCAGAGCACTCGGCTGGTGCATATAACAGTAATAAATATTACTTTAATTCATATTAAAAGGTCAAACATGTCTTTTGGCATTACAGACTGAATAGATACTTGGAAGAATACTGTTAGGCCTAGTTACACTTATAAGTCCTGTTGCTAAGGTTGCTGGTATTAACCGTCCAAGGACATCCGTCTATTACCATTATGTATTTTTTTATTCTATTTTGTATTTATCTTATTAACTCTTAATTGTTGTCTTCGGTATTGTTTAACTACAGAAGTGGGAGTCTTCAGCATCTATATATTTAAATTTAGCTGGTAATACTATCTATAATTGGAGAGTACCTTAATTAGAGAAGCAATTCAGTCGCATTAGAATCAAGTTGCAAGAGCTACTTCTGCAAAAGAAATTCGCATAACTTATCTATCAATTTAGAAATTATTATTAGAAATGTAATGGATTGCCGGCGGCGTGTCTTACTTGCAGCAAAAAATCACATGGTAAATCGTCCGACTCTCTTCATATGTGACGTGAGGCTTACACATCTTACGTGAGGCATTACTTTCTCAAATTCTCCACTGTTAGGGGAGATCAAATCCGCCTACTTCAAACCGTAGGAGATGATTGGAAGGAGAAATAGAGGAAGTTTTCGACAAGAATAAAATAAGGCCTAAGCTACGCTCAAACGTAAGTCTATAATTGTGTCTTCAAGAAAAACATCACTCCATCACTCTACCAGTTCAGTCTGCCATTTTTACACACGCTACCAGTTTCTAAACTCAGATTGTAAAGTACTCTTGTTTCTTAGTTAATATGAGTGTTCAGTCAATGTATTTTCTCCTGTAGATTGTTCTCTGACCACCCCTCCATAAACAAAAAGAAGAACCAACTACAGAAATATCTGTTTTAAAATTCAATGAGCTGGCGAACAAAATTTTCTAAAATTAAATTTGAAGTGGGTCTTTTAGGATTCAGACCTTGAAGTATTTGCAGTTTTTTATTTTGTTTTTAGCTGTCTATTTTAAATAATTAGATTAATGTATTTAAATTATTGTATAACTGGAGAGCTATATTGCATTCATGATGTAAATTAACTCTCTTCAATGACTACCGCTGTACATTGAATATCTTATCAACTACTTTGATAGGAAATCCATTTTAATTTAAATTTCATTTGATATTCAAATACACTTATTTACAAACTAATTTACAACTGTGTTGTTTTATTACCATCTCTTGTTGTTATAAGTGGTAATATGATATTCCAATCAAACTTTCGAAATTGCCTTCTCTTGTTGAAGCCACATGATGAGCATTTGGAATTAGGTTTGTGTGCAAACAGCATAGTACAAAAACCAGAAGGAGTATTCACTTGAATTAGTTTGTTGAAAAAAGCAAGTTTAGTAAATGTTTTTCCCTATTTTTTATGTTTTTTCTTGAAAACTTTGTTATGCCTATTTATAAAGAACTAAATAGTTGCAATAATTTACGAACAGTTTGGATTTAGAAGTGGTCTCTCCATTGTGTCCCAGCTTGCACGAGTTGTCGATCACGTCAGGGAAAAATTCAATGAGAATAAACACACGGAATTGGTGCTAATGGATGCTGAAAAAGCTTTTGATACCGTGTGGCATGAAGGTGTCGTATATAAACTAATTAAATATAATTTTCCAAATTATTTAATCAAAATTATACATTCCTATCTTAGTGATAGGAAAATGAGAGTATGTTTCGGAACAAAAATGTCTAGCCAAAGGAATATATATTGCTGCTGGTGTGCCGCAAGGTTCAATTCTTGGACCAACACTTTTTATAATGTATTTCAATTCTCTTCCGTCTACTCCAAACGTGCATTTAGCATTATATGCAGACGACACATCTTCTTGGAGAATCGAAACCATTTCCCGAAGATTAACAGCTGCTGTAGCGAAAATAAATAAGTATTGCTCAAAGTGGCAAATAAAAATAAACACAGATAAAACAAAAGCAATACTATTCACAAAAAGAAGGCCATGTCTTTACAGAAAGGTCAAATTTGGGAAAGAAAATATTCCTTGGAAGACCTCGGTGAAATATCTGGGTATCGTTCTGGATAATAAGCTTGCCTTTGGAGCGCATGTTAAAGAACAAGTTAGGAAGGGTAATGTCAATGACTTTGCCATGTAATTACAACCATACAAACAACAAGCCCTTTCATTAATACTTACATCAATAAGCAAGCACCGCGATAAGGTTGACCACTGAACTGACCTGAATAAGGTCAGCAAACTACGAAGGTCGCACACTAGGACAGATGTCTTGGTGTGAGTGTGAACAACAGCAATATATAAACTCTATATATACGACGAGAGGATCATTATTATATCATCTACGACCAAACGAGCACGTCTTTATACACAAGCGGCAATTTACTATACACAGTTATATTCAAACTTATCATTCTCTTAGTTGTGCACTTTAGTTCGTTATTTTATCATTCTAATTTATCTTCTATTTATTATTAAGTATTTTAAAATTATTAGTTACCATTTCTAACGTTCAAAGTATTGTTCAATTATAGTTATTTGTATATAAACCGTTTAATTATTCGAGCACTAACTTCCCAAAATCTCTCAACTAACTTCCGCCCTCTTCAAGACATCTCCTACTCCAGGAATCACACATCAAACGATTCCATTACAGTAAACTGGCGATTAGGGAATTATTTCCTTTGCTATGTAGGGATCAAAACTCTCTAGCAGAAACAAGCTCTTAATTTATAAAATGGTGGTCAGACCTATGTTAATTTCTGCTTGTCCAGTCTGGAACTTAACCTCCTACTCTAACCTAAAATCACTTCAATTAATTCAAAATAAATATTTAAGATTTGTTACTGATTCCCCCCCGTTTCGCAAAAATAGCCACATTGCACTCACTTACCAATATAGAACCGATAAAAGAATTTATAATCAAAATTGCAACCTCCTTCTTTGAAAAACTATCGCTTAGTGATAACAAATTATGTCAAAGTATAGCCAATTACAATAGTGACCAAACATTTAAACATAAAAGAGTAAGAGCAGGCATTGAATAATTTTGTAATTCTGTAATGACAAATAAAAAAGGATCTAGATGCTAGGGTTTTTTAATAAGTTGCAATAATTTGATTTTTTCTAAGGATAGTATAAGGGATAATTTATTTAAATATGACGTGATATATAACATCCGTGCAGCACAAAACAAAAATGTCACATATTTATTGTTATTATTATTATATTATTATTATTATATTAGTATTATTATATTATTATTATTTTATTATTATTATTTATTATTATTATTATATATTATTATATTATATTATATTATTACCAACCTCGGGTGGGCTGTATCCCGGCACTGCAGCCAACAGAGGTTATTGTGCCATCCCCGATAGTTCCTAGTAGACAAACTCTCCCTCCTTAAGAAGTTTGAGGGCCTTCACCACCAGGTCATTTTGAGCTACTATCTCCTCAGGTCGCAACGTACAAAAGGTTTCATACCTCAATTTAATTATTGCAACGCAATCAAACAACAGGTGGGGGGGCCGTTTCCTCCTCTTCCTGACATAATCTGCACAATGGTTCCGCTCGAATGAGCCCTACCTTGTACAGATGTTTCCTGAACCTACCATGACCAAATAGTCCCGTCACCAGAGAAATCTGGCTCCTACTTAGACTAAGAGTAATTTGGATCCTTCGTTTACACAGTCCTGGGGCATCATCCTTTTACTGTGTATAACACCCGGGCTCCCCCTCCAGAGCTCTTCATGCTTACTGCGACACCACTCTCTAAACGCTGCACGAATTGCTCAGCCAGTTATCCGCAGGACTGGCTCTGGACCAATGTCACATAACCTTATGCTCTTTGTTTTACTGTTATTTATAAAATTCTCAGAGGACCTACGTCACTTCAGTACATTATCCTAATTGATAAAGTAATATTAAAAGTATATTAGCGGATATATGATATTGTTTACATTTGTGCTGCGTCAGTAGATGTGGAAGTCTCTCTCTTACTATATTTGTAGTTTTATGATAGGAATGTGTTCTTCTCTTCAGCTCCCCTTACATAATCGCACCAATGTAAATATAAATTAGGTCTTTCGTTTGTTTATCTAATAGTATGAGGTAGAAAGTGATAGCATGTAATATTTGTCTGGTCTGTTTGGTCTTACCAAGATAATTTTTAAAAGTTTTGTCTATTTTTACTGCTTATCTAGCAAAAAACTCCTGAAAATACTTCGACAGAATATCGGATTAGTACTGCCTTAATTGGTGGTTTACAAGTGTAGACTGGTTCATTTCGGTTTATTTACTAGAAAGGTGGGCTTAGCGGAAAAACATTTAAACATTTTTTTATTCATATCTTGATTAATATTTAAGACTTCGATTAAAAGTCTGATCATGACTTTGTTTTAATTGCTGTTAATGCAATATATTTTATAAACTTGACAACTTCTTCATTAAACTTAAAAATATTTACATAAATTTACAGGTGGTGGGGATAATTATACCTAACCCTGGCAGGCCATAAATTCTCAATGATGAAATTGCAGAAAAATCTCGTGTGAAACATTCACTACTTTTTTATACTTTTGTTGATGCAATTAATGACCATTTTATTACATTTTCAATTTTATGCATTTGCTACGCAATAATCTCATATAACAATCTAAAACAAAATTTGGTGTGAATCACTTACACAATTTTCTCTTACTCCACTTTTTAAAATTGTAATTGACAAATTTTATAGTTTGTGTACCAATTTGATGAAATTCGTTGGAGATCGTCGAAAACTAAAAAAAAAGTTCAGTAAAATCGCACTTCTGGTTTACAAATTTTCTTGAAAATTTTTACTTTCTCTTATCTTGGAGTAAGAGAAAGTAAAAAAAAAACAACATAAATATAGAGGTGATGAGAGAACAAGTAGGAACCAATCCAGGCGGCAAGTAGAGAAGTGATTACATTGTAACCTACAAGAACGCAAATAAAAGTGATTAATTTATATCTGGGAAGTTATCTTTCTAAGTTTAAAGGACGTTGTTGTTTTTTCATGAAAATTCCAAAAAATTTAACAACTTATTCTGTAAAGTCGCACTTCCGGTTTACAGATTTTCTTCAAATTTCGAATTCTAACAATGCTGGTAATTATATATATATATATATATAAATTTATAAATATATACTATATACTATCTACCTATATATATATATATATGTAGATAGTATAGCGAAGTAAGTTTTAACAAAAATTGTTGGCGCCGTATTCGAGAAAATAACGATGAACTTTTAAAAAAAAAATAATAATAATAATATCCAGTAAAGTCCCATTTCCGGTTAATGGATTTTACCCGAAATCTTGGTAACTGATCCGGTGATAATGTAGAATATCAAATTTGAGCTTCCTGCCGATTTTTGCTCTTTGTTGATATATTTTTTGTTCACACACTCGCACACAGATCATTCGATAAAAATATTTTTTCGTACTCAGAGGACCTCAAAACATGTCTCAGTTAAACAATTTTTGGAGTATTTCTTGAATTAGGGATACGAACAATGCAGTTAAAAGTATCTAGGAATAGGTGTGCATTTTTTGTTTCCCCGTTTTCGTATTTAATAATTTAATGAAATTTATGAAATTGCAATTTATTAATCCTCAGTTTGGACGTGGCTCCCCAACTGACATATCACGGCTCTGCTGTAAAGGGAGTTTGAATTATACTGGTTGTACTTAGGACTAAGTTCCCCATTAGCTATCTTAAAATCAATTTTTATAAGAAAATGCTTCCAAATAGAAGTAATAAGCTATAATAAAAAAACCTAGTATGTTTACCAAGTTTAAAGAAATATCTTTAGAGCTGCTTTGAAGAAACTCACTGAAACTGAAAAAAAAAAACCACTGTAAGTTGGCACTTCCGTTTAACCATTTACTAATTTTCTTCATATATATATATTTTTTTTTTAAAACATATATTTTTTGTATTAATTAACAAGTTAGATCGGTATGGTTTCTCTTCAGTTAGCACATCAGAGGAAACCAGAATACAAAGCCTCTCCAGAACACTTAATAATGAATTTAACTAAAAAAAGATTTAAAAAAAAAAATTTTTTTTCAAATACAAGAATAGACTACGAGTTTTTAAAGTCAGTAGAAATTCTTTAGAGGCTTTTTAGAGAATTTGATCTTAATCTTCGTGCCAGATCCCTTTGTGGTCGCTAAAAGAAATTTAAGTTAGTATACAGAGGGAGAGTGTATGTGTGTGTGTGTGTGTGTGTGTGAGAGAGAGAGAGAGAGAGAGAGAGAGAGCTGCTATAACCAACGCCAAAACCATTTATTCGAATTCAGTAGTTTGAAAACACGAAAGTTTCGTTTTAGCATTTCCTTTTAAAATAGCAGGAGAAATCTTTTAATAATAACACTTTTACTAACTTATCGATATCTCAATAATTTCGATTATTTATTAATATTAAAAAGATTACTTATTTATACTAATAACGGTTAAAAAAAAAAATATTTGCAATTTTCTTGATTTAAAATAATTATTAATGAATTGTGTATCATTTATCGCCTTAGATCCTTATATTAATGTAATACTAATTGAAGGTCCCGCCATTCCTCGGAGACATTTTTCATACAAACTTACACTCGTCAACAAAACGTACATAAATAAATATCTTGTCATTTATGGATTGTCGTCTCAGATTTTATGTGAATTTTTTCATGCAAATAATGTTTAACTAAGAGCCAAAAATTTCTACACCTTCAAATCCTGGTTCCTTAGTCATATTATCAATTGTAATGGCATGATTGTTTTGATATTCAGTAAGAATTACACTAATTAGTACTTGGATGAGAATGTAGAGGTCTTTTTTAAAGATTTTAGAGCAATAGGGCAGGTTTGTTGGTGTTAATGACTATAATGGGTTTCAGAAAGAGAGAAATAAACTAGAAGCTATGGGTGAACGCTGTATAATCGAAAAGTAGCACAAACTACCTGGACTTTACAGTAAAATATGTAAAATGGTAGTGAGAGATAAAGAGAAATGTTGATGACGCGTTGTGACTGCTCTGTGAACTCTGCTGGAAGACTGTCGGTAGGCTCTCTCCTATGCTGACACATCTGTATTTAAATAGTTTCTCCCACTCTAGTCTGGCCTAAACTAGTGAGTGAGACGGACTCTCTCTCTCTCTCTCTCTCTCTGCTTTGGATCCCTCTATTCGGATCCTATTACAGTGACGTAAGGAGGTCATAGCAATGTTTTTGAATACAATGGGAAATGTTTTCACCACACATTATTCGCTCGCTTCGCACACATTATTAACTCGTTTTAATGTTTAAAAAAAAAAAATTCAAGAGCCATCTCTTAAATATTTTAAATAATAGTTGGAAAATAATAGTTGCCACAATATTCCAAAGTAACTTATATAGTTATTTTTCCCCCATAAACCGAGGAGGTAAAAGTTTTTGAGATATAAATCTTCCCTTGTAAAAGGGAGAGGAAATTTAACTTCCTGCGAAAAAAGAAAGTTACTCAGGTTTAATTAAATTATTCTATGTTAAAGTAACGAAGTCATAGATAATGTAGTTTTTGCCGCCAGTAGAGTTAGAAAAACATTGTAACCTGATGAAAACGCCAACTGCCATCAAAATGTTCTACTGTGGGACTTATTTATATTATAAAATTATGGAGTAAATATTTTGAAATGTTTTTGATGGTGCTTGTTGATTTTTTTTTTTTTTTTTTTCTCAAAAACTACAAATAATAATAATTAAAATCATGAGAGTTAATTAATATTTTTCTTAGGTAATGAAGGTAATTACAAAAAAGTTTTAATATTAATTTTTTTTTTTTTTTTAAGTCAAAGTACTTCAGAAATAGTGTTTGCAAGATATACAATAAATTTTAATTCTGTAATTACGTAAAAAACACTCGATTTATTATTATAATTAATACAGAAGTTTGAAAGTAAAATCAGATGTTTATTCTGTTATTTATTAAAAACAATTAGTAGATTCCATATACATTTGTTGTGTTGTGGTTGGTTCCGCAGAGCTGGAAAGCATCAGAGATATTTTTCCGTGATAGCCTGCTTCTTTTTGTGGTCATCGACCGGTTTCGGGCGTTCGCCCAATTATCAGGATGCGTTTGTCAAACAGTGTGATTACAAGACTTGCACAGAGCAAATTCTTTAGAAATACATTAGATTTTAAAAATGTTTTTGTTATGACCTACTATGTTAAGTTGGTTGTTGGTACCTAGATGGGAAGAGAACACATGTTTCGGGTCTTTAAAGAATATTGTTCCCTTTAAAAAATGGAACATCAACAAGTGGGGATCTATATCTTAAACTACGTTGGTATTGAGGAACTACGTTGAGATTCGCTTTACAATTATTATCCATACTATCTTACTGTTGGGGCGGGTGTTGGTGTATTGGTTATGAGCACGGACTTGTAAGTGGGACGACCCCAGTTCGAGTCCAGCGTATAACTAAATTTTATATTTGTTTAAAAAATGTTAATAGTAAAGTAGGTGCTTCCGCCCCCGTCCGCGACACCTAATTTGGTAGTTGGACGTTAAGCCCGCCCTGAAAAAATAGGCATTACTTTACTTTACTTTACTTTTACTATCTTACTGTTATATTTATTTATTTATTTATAATAGCGCGAAAGAACACTTGTGTCAGCCGTGGGCTGCTGAGAAATAGTTACTGACAAGAAATGACAAATTACGAGTTGAATCATCGTAAGATAGTATAGATAAATAAATAATATTTTGTTAAACAAAATAAACAAACAATCAATCTATATAAGCAGGTTGTTTGACAACAGGTTGTCAAAACACAATATACTTGCACTCTGTGCAAGTGTTGTCAAACAGGTTGTCAAACAACCTGCTTATACAGATTGATTGTTTATTTGCTTATTTTGTTTTGATTTGAGGCCAGTCAGTGTATAAACTGAATTAGTTCTGTGCAAGTCTGTGTTATCACACTGTTTGACAAACGCATCCTGATGATCGGACGAACGCCCGGAACCGGTCGATGACCACAAAAAAGAAGCAGGCTATCACGGAATATATCTCTGATGCAATATACATTTCTTATGTAATGTCTCCGAATTATTATCTTAACTCCCTTACAAATCCCAATCATTTAAGTTGTCACGTAGTATAGAACATTTAAACTTAATTCACACTCATTCATTTGAAACATTTGAAAAATAATAATTCAATTTCATTTATAGTGCTACACTATTTATTATATTGCATAAAAGCTTATACTTTACTATTAATAGAATAAAGTTTCTCGTATTTATTCCAGTTTTTATAGTAATTTAGAACGGTACGTAATTCTGAATGAAATGAGATTAGAATCGCTGTGCCCAGCGAGAGGTATAACTAACTGTGCGCATTAAATTGAAATTAATGTTACAAGATATTTGTCAATGTTTACTACAACCATAGCATTCTTCTTTTATTTGTCAGCTGTTTGTAATTTTATAAACGATTAGATGGGCAAAATAACTTTTAATAAAAAGTGTTATACATATTGCTTTCTGGTGTTTTACATAGGCAGTGGGGCTTTTTCAATGATGTTATTGCTATATCGTTAACATAATTATATTTATTAAGATATTCATTATATTCGTTTCGCGACCTTCGACTATTCATTTTTTATGTGTGAATTGTTTTTTTTTTTGGTTGCGTAAATTGGCAATTCTAATATTTTTAACTTCATTTTTTTCGTAAATGGCCTGTTTCTTCTGTGGCCATCGACAAGTTTGGGAGTCGCTCATCATCACAGTTGGTAGCAAATGGTGTGATCTTGTAGTGTAGGCTATCTTGGAAGAAATACTTCCCAGTATTGCAGTCCCAACCATTTATAATTTCTATAGTAAAAAGTCCGACTCCATCATAATTTGCTCTGCTGTTTACTGATAAAGTCCTCACGCGTTGGTCCAGTGGCTAGCGCACTTGCATTTCCTGCGAGAATTCAGGCTTCGATTCCTGTGAGGGCAAAGTCAGTGTTGACCCAGCATTGTGATAAAAAATGGGAAGCTACACCACTTAGTAGCGCCCTCGGTAGCGAAGCCCGGAACTAAACGGCGTTGGGAACTGCAGCGAGCTTACCACTCCCCACCCCCCTATTCAAATCGCCGTTTGGCAATCCTTGGTCCTTTAACGTCTTCTAGAAATATTGCAACGGCAATATGAGCGCTGAAAATAAGAATTTATTTGTGATGTAATAATTGGACGAGTGCAATAAACATGTTATTAGTAAAATCAATTAGCAAAATCATTTCATGTGTTATTTTTATCATAATTATTCATCATTTGAAAAGTGTAAAGCAAAATTTAGATAACATCACTATTGATTGCATTAATAGACTGAAATGTTGAGATTTATATGCTTCATATCATGTTTTGCTTATAGAATGCTTTTTTATTATATGATTCAAAGACTTTCAGCATTAGTTGGATTTTAATAAATGTATAGGGAAGGGATTAGTTCAGTGGTAGCGCGCTGGACTAGCAACGCGGAGATCACGGGTTCGAATCCAGCCTTGCTAACCTTAGATTTTTCTCTTCCTAGGAGCCCCTACAGCTCACTGTCCGGTGATGTACAAGTGTTGTCTGTAACGGGAGAACACTGTCCGGATGCCGGAAGTGCACTGAGAAGGCTCCGGGCGCAAATGATCACAGATTTGAGACGCCTTAAATTAAAAAAAAATAATAATAAATGTATGGTATACACGGGCAATAAAGAAGATGTATGTAAATTCGTCTTTTTTTCTTCCCTAGCGTTTGGAAATAGCTCCAGGCTCTTTGCCATTTTGGGAGTTTCATTCACTAGTTTGATGCATTTTTTTTTAAGATCCATCAAACAGAATAATTCAACGGTAATTTATGAGTTTTATTTTACTTAAACTGACAAGTTAAAATTAACACGACATTTTATTTTTTTAATATTTTATATTAGAAAGTGACACTTTAGTAATTCTTAAAAAGCTTAAGATCGCCGCATTTTCGCATGGTTTGACGCCAAAAACCAGCCTTTATTATGGACGCATTTTTTAAGATAATTTCTTTTTCCTTTACTTCACTTATCCCATAGTTTCTAAGTTTTTAGTGAATAGTCTGTGTGTGTGTGTGTGAATATCTCAACGATGAAAAGTTGCAGGCAGCTTAATATTCCGTTTATGTATTACCACCGCATCGGACACGAAGGTTTCTGGCAAAATCCCCCATCAACCGCAAGTGCGTTTTTACTGAATAGTTTTTTGTTTTTTTTCAGTTTTTCGTGATTTTTTCGAAACAGGTTCCAACGATTTCATTGAAACTTCGTATACTATCTACAGACATTAATTTTAAATCATTTTACCAGAAAAATTGATTTTTTGTGGGGTCGATCCGCAATGCTTTCCTCTAAAATACCACTTCAGTATAATAAATATATTAATCACCTAAAAAATATTCAAACACATTATAAGCATTGATAGAATTTTAAATTAGAATAAAATTGGTTTACCGGAAGTTGCAATTTTTTCCGTATAGGTTCTTGAGTATTTTAATTTCTTTTACATTTGCAATTCTCATCGTAATAAAATACAAAGTTATACAACATAAATATCAATACAAATCTTTCCACTTGAAAAAATGCCCCATTATAAACATAAACAGAAAGGATATGTGTAATTTTATACACAGATGAAAAAAAAAAAAAGAAAAAACAAGTGATGAGTATTAAAAACAGCTGTTTATGTCACGTGACCATGTCAACAATACATCCTTAGTGGTAGTATATATTTTGGTGGGGTGTTAGTAAATCAGTAATAGTGGGGATGTGAATTGTTAGTTCAGCACTATTGCTCTAGTTTACGGTTGTTAGAGAAAACACCGGTTAAAAATCATGATTCTATGTTTTACTGTGTTTTTATAATATAATTTTCATTGTATATTTCTAATGCCGTAATAAGTGCATTTAATACAAGATTTAAATATATTTTTTTTTTTTTTTTTTAATGAATTTATTGTTGTGATACAGTGAATGTTATTATGAATCTTAAAAAATTAAGAAGTTATTAAGGATTTTAATACATTTTTGATATATATTAAAAGGTAGGTTTTTTTGGTTATGTTCTTAATTTTTACATATTTTATTTGATGTGATTTAATTTCAAGAGAAGATTTCAAATTATTAATTACTTAAGTAATAAAGTGTAGCTTAAATTTTAAAAGCAATATTTAAATAATTATAAATATATAGCACTTAAAACAAGTAAATGTTTACATTTGATTATTTTTATAACGATTGAATTGATAATAATTTTTTTTTTTTAAATATATTTAGTAATTATTTATCTTTATTAATCAGTTATTTATCTAGTGGGTTACTAGTTTAATGTGTTATTTAGAAAAATTATCATTCGGGGTTAATTTTTTTTTTTTTTTAAAAAGAACATCAGCTATTTTTTGGGAAAATGAATTCCAAAATGTTTACATAATCTAAAAACAAGAATTCTGCGTTTTTTTTTTAAATGAATTAATTACAAGTTTAAATCAGATATTTAATAAAAAAAAAATCTGGTGTGAAACACTCACACAACTTTCTCTTACTCCAGTTCTCAAAATTGTAATTGACAAATTTCATAGTTTGTGTACCAAATTTGAATGAAATTCGTCGAAAACTGAAAAAACTGTTCAGTAAAAGCGCACTTCCGGTTTACTAATTTTCTTGAAACTGAATTTCAGCCATCTATTTATTTCTAATTAATTATGTTTGGATAATAGAATTGTATAATCAACTATGATAGCACTTTAGAGAAAAACATAACCCCACCCCTCCCCTAAAAGTGCTCTTAAAAGAATTTTCCCAAAGAAATGTTTTAAATAAAAGATGTAGATCTTTGCATGTTTAATTTATATATGAAGTTTCAAAAAAATCGTCGAAACCATTTTTGAGAAAATTGCGAAAAAGAGAATAAATCATTTAATAAAGTGGTAAAGTAAACGCACTTCCGGTTATCCAATTTTTTTCCAAACTCGGAATTTCAACAACATATTTAATTCTAATTAACATTATTTAGATGACAGAATTGTCTAATAAACTGAAATTGCACTTTAGAAGACAACCTACCTCCACCCCTCCCCCAAAAGTGCCCTTATATGCATTTTCCCAGAGAAATGTTTCAAATAAGAATTGTAGATCTTTCCATGTGAAGTTGATATACAAAGTTTAAAGAAAATCGTCGGAGCCATTTTTGAGAAAATTTCAAAAAAGTGAAAAAACACTTAGTAAAGTGGCACTTCCGGTTGAGGAATTTTGACAGATAACGTACTGTCAGATCACATAGTGATACCGAAACGGAATATCAAGTTTGAACTTTCTGCGATTTTTCATTTATGAGCTACGCTGTTCACATACTTAGGAGTAAGAGAAAGTAATAAAGTTCACTTTTTCCGCCGCTAATGCCAAGCCGAAGAGATCGTATTCGAGTTTTACACTTGACCCATAGTAGTTAGAAAACTGTCATTTTATAATACTATTAGACTGATGATGTATAGTAACCAGTTTTTTTGAAATTGAGTTTATCACCGGAAATGTTTTGAGGTCCTGCTGAATTAGAACAAAATGTTTTTAGCGAATGGTCTGTATGTGTATCTTAAAAACGGAAAATTGTAGCTAGCTTAAAACTTGAGCAATCTGTCTCGAAAGTATTCAGGCAAAACTTCATCAATTGGAAGTGTATAACTTTACTGATTGTTGTGTTTGTTTTTTTTTGTAATATTTCGCAAATTTCTTGAAAACGGCTTCAACGCTTTTTTTTTTAAACTTCGTATACAATTTACACACATAAATATTATTACATTTATTTGAAAAAATTACATGGGAAAAATTCATTTTTTGGGGGGGAGTTCTGGGGGAGGGGACAGTAGCGTTGTTTGCTTTCCTGTAAAATATCACTTCCTTTACAATGTATGATTTTTATCACCTACACAATATTAATAATACATTAGAATTACAAAATTTGAAGAAAATGAGTTAACCGGAAATGTCAATTTACCGTATAAGGTTTCGAGTTTTTTTGATTTGTTTTACACTTGCAGTTCTCACCACACAGATAAAAACATATCATTTTCTATTTGAAACATTTTTCCGAAATGTTTGTAGAAGGTTTCTTGGGGGTCCAGAAGTTTAAATGGTTTAAATTTAAACTCGTCAAGCTTTTGTTAATTTTGTCAGAGGACGCTCCACAAAAGTCCTCCACAGGTATATTCCTATCAACTAACAGGTATACAAATAAAACCCCTTCCATCTTTTTTAAATTTTTTTGTGACACATTCCATGGAGCAACAATTTTTTACTTTCTCTTGCTGCTAGGAAGAGTAATCGTGTCAAATTTTCTATATTGAATTTTCACCGGAAATATCCGTTTTAAAGTCCCCTTAGTCCAAAAAAAATGGTTTTTAGCAAATGGTCTGTGTGTGGGTGTATATGTATATATATATATATGAACAGCATAGCTCAGAAACTAAAAAACCGTAGAATGTTTAAACTTGATATTCCGTTTAGGGATCACCATGGGATCTGACAGTACGTTATACGTCAAAATTCCTCAACCGGAAGTACCACGTTACTAGTTTTTTTTTTTTTTTTTTTTTAATTTTTTTTTTGCAATTTTCTGAAAAAATTAAAACCAACAATTTTTTTGAAACTTATTAACATCAACTAAAGAGCTACAACTTTTATTTGAAACATTTCTCCGGGAAAATTCATTTAAGCGTATTTCTGGGGAGTGGGATTAGATTTTCATGTAAAGTGTTATTTCAGTTTATTAGACAATTCTATCATCTAAATAATGTCAATTAGAATTAAATATTTTACTTCAGTTGTAGAGGGTTGATATAAATTATGATTTTGAACCAGTGGAAAAAAGCAAAGAACTTGTATATGCTATAAATTGTTGTTGTAAATTGAAATATATAGGCCACACCAAGAATCACTTAAAAATTAGAGTAAACCAACACAAAAATTCATTAAAATACAAAAACACCTCAGAAACATCTCTTTTAAAACACTATAAAACTACAAAACATAACTTTGATTTTGATAATGCAAAAATACTTGACAGAGAAAAAAAATTAATAAAAAGAAAAACATTAGAAGCTATTCATATTGCTTTAAATGAAGGAAGTATAATAAATGATCGTAAAGAAGGCATACAAGTAAAACCGTATACTAATACAATAAATAATCTGAAAAAATACATCTAGTTAAATGGTTATAAAAACAGTTAAAACAAAAATAACCTGTCAGTTCATCACCTAACCTTATAATTAATACAACAGCCAGCTATATCAAATAAAGATATCCTTTCCAATACCAAACTAATAAAATATAAAAAATTCATTTAAAGCAATATATTATAAAAAAAATTAAAATATTAATTATAAAACAAAAAACATATTAAATTAATACTAATACTACAAACCTTTTAAAAAAACAGAACTCTCAAATATAATAATACATACAGCTTATCAAGCTACAAACTCTCCGTCAGTTGCCCAAAAACATGGTACCAAGAGAGGGTCAGCTCACACTTACAGTAAGTAATTTACTTAGATTTACAAATTTTTATTTCAAAATAAAAACTAAACAAATAATTAAACCTCTCCTTTTTAGGCCTAAATAATATACATAAAAAATACACTAGTTAAAAATCTCAACTAATTAATAACTCAAACCACGTGGTTTATGAAAAACTGATGCAGATAAAGAACATATCTAAGTATATCTTAAAAATCAAACTAATGAGGTTAATAAAAAAAACGAATAAACAGAAATTTAAATAACACAGTAATAAAACTTTAGGTAAGTAATAACTTGTGGACAAAAATTATTCAAAAAAATATATTATATTAGTATTGTAAAAGAAATAATTATCATCTTGTAATTGTTAAAAAATTGTACAATAATATCACATATTTCCTTGTATCTTACAGATAATTTAAACTACTTGAAAATGGCAAGTATATTGACCGAAACGTCGTAGTAAAAATATAAAGTTTTGTTATATGTTGTAATATACAATAAATAAAAAATTCAGGCTGTACAACAGGTTCAAAATCATAATTTATATCAACCCTCTACAACTGAAGTAAAATAAATAACAGCCTATTTAAGAAAATATAAAAATTAAATATTTTGTTGAAATTCTGAGTTTGAAAGAAAAAATCGGATAACCGGAGGTGGGTTTGTTTTAACACTTTACTAAATGATTTTTTTTTTTTCACTTTTTAGCGATTTTCTCAAAAATGGCTCCGACAATTTTCTTGAAACTTCGTATATAAACTAAGCATGCAAAGATCTACATCTTTTATTTAAAACATTTTTCTGGGAAAATTCATTTCAAGGCACTTTTAGGGGAGGAGTGGGGTTTTAGAGCTTCCTCTAAAGTGGTATCATAGTTGATTATACAATTCTATCATCCAAACAAAATTAATTAGAAATAAATAGATGGCCAAAATTCCGAGTTTCAAGAAAATTAGTAAACTGGATGTGCGCTTTTACTGAACAGTTTTTGACGAATTTCGTTATATTTGGTACACAAACTATAACATTTGTCAATTATAATTTTGAGAACAGGTGTAAGAGAAAGTTGTGTGTGTGTTTCACACCAGATTTTTTTTTTCTGATATTTAAGGAGTAGTTATCATCATTAATTTCAAACATGTTGTGGCTATCGCAAAAAAATACAAAAGATGTAGATTTAAGCTTGGCAATGTGGAATTAAACAAATAATTTAGATTAGCGGAATATTGGTGGGTGAGAGACGAATACTCCGAAAGGTAAATTTAACAATGTCAATCTTTAAGAAAACTGCACCTAACTACGAATGAAATGAAAATGAGACTTAAACAGGGCGCCACATATCGGATATTTGCCGAATACTTTGCAAATATTTAATATTTGTAACTAGTTAATGTTCTTGGATGGTTTTTGGTAAATATCCGACCATTCTATATTTGTTACGAATAAAAAGTTTGACGAATGTTTTGTACATAACCCAATTTTGATGTTTACTTCATATAAGAGCGTGGATTATTTAGTTTTTTTATATCGGTGATCTGTTTACCGGTATGTGTTTAAATTGTTCAGTACGATGCTTCCATGACAGACTCTCTTAACGAACCTAATTGACACAGGATGCAACACAATATATATGTATATAACGCAATAGTATTTTGTATTTAAAATAGTCATTTACAAATAAAAAAAGAATCCATATGTTTAAAAATGAGAGCATCGATTATGTTTCAGATTTATCCATTCTTTAGAAAAAGGGTAAAATTAATTGACAATACTGGACTAATAGAACTACATTGGATAATGCTTAACGAGTTTTACCCCCCCCCCCTCCAAAATCATATGTTCGTGATGTTCACTCATTATTCGGCAAATTCTAGGGCAAAAGACATGTATCGTTTGTATTATATGATGAAGAATAAAACTTAATCAAACAAAATAGTTGAATGTTTCTGACATAAAGGAAATGTTTTGATGAAATCTATTTTCTTCATGTAATTTATCCTTTTTATAATTGAGAAAAATGAAATACTAATTGTTAAATATGACAATTACTAACTGTTTAGAATGACTTTCTAGAGATGGATACAGCCCTTCTGTAACAGAACCAGTAGCCGATAACCTGTGATGAGATATTATTCAATTTAATTATCTCCTTAAAATTACATAATCCGCTCGTTGCGTCACACGTATATCAATAGCGCTGCAATGAGCTGAGTAACTGTGATTTTCCATACTATATTTTTTTTTGTTACTTTTTTTTTTGGTAACTTTCCACCGGGAATTTCATTTGCGAGAGCTTCAGGCTCTCAGATTCTTCTTTCTTTCTTTCTGGGGCATCCTCAACCAGCTTTCTCCATTCCTCTCGATCATGGGCTCTCAAACGCCATCTACACACGCCCATGCTCCTCTGGTCCGCCTCCACATCATCAAGCCACCTCATACGAGGCCTCCCGCGATGATGTCGACCCCCGGGAGTACCATAAAGCATCCTTCTAGGCAAGCGTTCCGGTTCCATCCGCTCCACTTGACCCAACCACCTAAGGCGTCCTTGCTTATGAAAGCTACGAGGTCCGGTTCCTGGTATAGATCCTTCCAACTCTACATTCGACCTAATCCTCCACCGATCTCGCTCCTTCACTGGCCCGTTAATCTTTCTAAGTATTTTCCTCTCCCAGACATTCAGAGCTCGCACAACTTCCCTTGTCAATACGCACGTCTCACTTACGTAAGTAACTACTGGTCTTATCACCGTCTTATATACCAATAGCTTTGCACGTGTAGATAACGCTTTAAAGCGCAACATATTGTGAATCGTGAAATAGCATCTATTGCCTGCCGCGATTTTCGCCTTAATGTCAGAGCCAACGTCATTCTGCTCGGTAACAACCGCTCCTATATATTTAAAGCCTTTTACCCTCGCAAATTTATAGTTCATCATCTCAAATCTTATCCGCATTTATTTGTAAACCGAGCTTCTTTGCCGCTTCCTCAAACTCCTGAAAAACTTCAGCTAAGGCATTCATAGTGCGTGCCGTTATAACCACATCATCGGCGTAAGCCAATGTGCTGAGTGAGACGATATTGTAAATAGTCCCATATGGGTTTATGCAAAAAGGCCCTTATTGCTAGTTCTACGGCCATATTAAATAGAATGGGAGAAAGAGGATCCCCCTATATAAGGCCTGAGTTTACCTCAAACTCCTCGGACAGTTTTTCCCTGAATCTTTACACGGGATTTGGTGGTTTCTAGAGTCATTCTGGAGAGTCTAATTAATTTCTCCGGTATTCCCAAGGATCGAAGTCCCACCCAGAGTCTGTTTCTGTAGGCTCTCAGCTACATCTTGTGAAAATCTGTGTTTATTGAAGCAGCGTAAAATCGGCTTAAAAGACTTTTTAGTTTTAAAACTCCAACATTTGGCTTATACTGGTTTTTTTAACTACAATGTCTGAGAAGATTCATAACCGTTATTTTTTTGGAACATCTCTATTTGAATATTCTTTTCACTGTTCAATTATGTACCGTTTGATATTCTTACATTGTTGATCATCAGTATCGGAGGAAATATTTTTTTTAATCTTAGTTGCTTAGTTACAAAACTCTTCAGGGGATCAAAGTATTAAAGCAGGACTATGCGAGGCAAACGGTAGGCAAAATATGAAAATTTATAAATTGAATTCCATCAAAATAAAATTTACTATTCGTAAAATACATACTTATAATATTGATATGAGTTAGATAAATGAAAGAGCCTATTTAAAATGAAATAAGAGAAATAAAATCTGTGTAGAAAGTGCAATTATAATTCTAACAAACGAATTTTCTTTAAGCCTGCTCTGTGTTCACTGAAAAGATTTAGTTAGAGTTACATTGTATTTGTAGAGATAAGTGGGTTATTGTATTTGTTTACTGTCGCAGCCTTCTCTCTTCAAAACTTCATGCCAGCAGATTAAATTTAATTTTAAGTCCTCCGGAGAACTTTCTACAACTAACTTTTCCAAAAGAAGTTTCAAATAAAAGTTATAGGTTTATATCCGTGCAATGAGCAGTCCATGTTTAAAGAAACTAGTTTGGGCAATTTTTATTTTTTTTATTTTTAGAAAATTCCAAAACACTCAAAAAGCTATCCTTGAAAAATGCGCACTTTTGGTTGACAGATTATTTTCAAATTTTGAATACTAGCCAAATCTTTTAATGAGTTTTAGTGTTATATAGTTGGCAAAACGAAAAAAATGTATTGGGTTGGTGCAAAAATAATGTAGGTTTTTATATGCCAAAAAAAAAAATTATTATAATTTGTATAAAACTAAGATTATTTATTCAAAATATGTTCCATCATTATCAACACATAGTTGCCAACGTGTCAGAAGCATTTTTATTCCAGTTTCTTAAAAATCTTTATTTAAACTCTCAATGAACTCGCGGAAGGCATTTTCGGTTTCACTTCGGTCCCTAAAATTTTTTCCTCTTAAGAAGTTGTCCAAATGTCTAAATAAGTGGAAGTCCGTCGGCGAGAGATCGGGGGAGTATGGAGGGTGCGGAAGTGTTTCATATTTCAATTCCTGAAGTTTCCTGAGAGTTGGCATTGCGATATGTGGCCTGGCGTTATCGTGAAGAAGAATTGGTCCTTTCCGATCCACCAATGCTGGACAAAGATTTTGCAATTTCCTATGCATTTTGTCAATTTCTTGACAATATGTTTCAGCCGTGATTGTTTCGCCAGTATTTAGGAAGCTGTAATGAATAACACCTGCAGTAGACCACCATACTGTCACCATTACTTTTTTCGGGTGCAGGCTTGGTTTCGCGAAATGTTTTGGTGCTTCATCCTTGTCCAGCCACTGGCCTGATCGTCTCCCTTTGTCGTATTGGATCCATTTTTCATCACATGTCACGATTCGATTAAGAAATGGTTCATTTTGGTAGCGCAACAGAAGAGAATTGCAAATTTCAAAACGCCGATGTTTTTGGCTCTGGGTCAATTCGTGAGGTACCCACGTGTCGAGCTTGTTAACTTTACCAATTTGTTCGAGATGGCGAACGACTGTTGAGTGGTCAACACTAACTTCTCTCGCAAAGTCCCGAGTGGTTTTGCGAGGGTTATCTTCTACCAATGCCCTAAGATGGTCGTGATCAACAACAGAGGGCCTACCGCGACCTTCCTTGTCTTCGAGATCAAAATCTCCAACACTAAATTTTTGGAACCATCGCTGCACTGTACATTCACTGATGCTTCCTTCACCCCAAACAACATTGATGTTACGCGCAGTTTGAGCCGCACTTGGACCAAGTTTGAACTCGTAAAAATAAATTTGACGAAAATCTTGTTTTGACATGGTGAATATCGGAGGTCTTAACTCATACAAAATGGAACACAAACTAAACTGATATTTGAGGAAAAACAACATTAATGAACATTGTTTATAATCCATTACCTAGACTGGAGGATTATCTTTGTTTACTTGGCAAGCAGAAGTAAACAAAAGATGAAAGTTCAAAAACCTGCATTATTTTTGCACCAACCCTATACTTGAAGTGGCATTTTTAGAAGTTTGCTTTATGATTGCTTTTTCACCTGAGAAACCCGCAGAAAATAATTTTTTCTAGAAAAAAGGCTTTAAAAAAAAAAAAAAAAAAATGATGTGTTCGATGCTTAAATAGTAAGTTTAATGAAAAATCATTGGAGTCTTTTGCGAAAATCAAAATACACTTCAGTACAGATGATGGATTTTGTCCAAAATGCGCTAAAAATATCTAAAATATAAGGGTGAGAAGAGTCACTAGTTTAGGCCCAAACTAGTTTGGGAGAATCAGTTTAAATATAGCTGTGTTAGCCATACAGGGGACACTTTTCCAGGAATCTTTCGCCAGACTTGCAACAGTTCATACAACAATCTCAACGCGTCAACAACCTTTCTCTTTACTCACTCTAAATCTCTCATTACCATTTTATATATACGTGTAAAGTCCAGGCAGCTTGTGTTACTTTCCTTATTATACAGTGTTTAGCATTATCTTCAATTTATTCATCTAAACAAACCCCAATTCTCTTCTTCTCATACCCATTATATTTTACAGACATACTATTTGTTAAAAAACATTTTGTTTTTTCCTGTCTCAGAAAACCACAAAATATGTTTAACACTGATGAAAACGCTATTTTGGAAATTTGACAATATCGCTATATTCCCCCCCTCTTAAAGGAATAAGTGAATATACTTAAAAGCCTCCAAGTAATTATTATTGTCTCAAATATTTGTACACCCTTAGAATTCAAATGAAACTTAATTGAATAAGTTCTGCTACAATACAAAGAAAAAAATGTTAGTGGCAAGTTTTTTATTTTTTTTATACCGGCGATAAATCAGTTCTCATTATACACCATTTTTATACTTAGGTTACAGTTATGTTATCGCCTGATTTGTTTCAGAGTCGATATTTCCCAAAGAAAATTCAGTGCATCAATCACGAAAAGAAAACGTTCCATTATACTTTCTTTTCTCAAATACTATATTAATGCATCAAGCATTGTTGTTAAAGTTTAATCTTGGATAGAAAAATTAACGCGTAAGTAGCTGTTACATTGTAGAATTTTTTTGCAAACTGAATTGCTTGCAACGGAAATACTAAAAATGAATGTTTTAAAAACCAAATCATAGATTTACACCTGATCTTTGTTATTTATTACTTCCAGCTTCAGTTTTCGTGTCAACATGACCAGAAAAAGATGTAAATGATTTTTTTTTTTTTTAATTTAAATTTGGAAATTCTCGCTACTTATATTCTATAATATATAAAAATTCTCGCTATTTTACGATATTTTTCTTAAAAAAGGTTATAAAATCAGCTTAAAAGGATGTTATCGCATGAAACTTTTATCCCTAAAAGTTAAAGAAAAGACCAAAACATATGATCAATATTTAAGTTTAAGCCAGTATATGTTTTAGATATATTTTAGCTAAAGATCAGGGGCTCTATGCTTGTGAAATTGGATTTATAGCTTGAAATAAATCTATTTTGGTGAAGGGTCTTAATTGTTTTCAATTAATTGTGTTTTTTTTTTAATTATCCAAAGTCTTTCATGTAACTCAATGGTTCGGAGCCTTTTCTGAGGGCAATGTTTTCTCAATGCACAGTGTCCACCACTGTGAGCTAAAGAGATTCCTAAGGGAGGTAATAAGGATAGCGCTACTGGATTCAAACCTGGTATCTCCGCTATATTGTACAGCTTCAAGGGATTCGGCTTGCTTAAAGAAATTTTATTTAATTTATATACAAAATTTATTTTCTTACGATTTTGTTGCATGAATTTTTGGTAAAATTGATTTTTTTTTTTTTTCTTCTTTTTTTTTCTTGCAACGTTGAGAAAACACATCCAGTCTTTTCATTATACTTTTCCTCAAGGATTATAATCTGTAGTTTTCTATATTTACATATAAATTATATACTTAATTTACTTGAATACCCCTCGTAGAACTTTTAGGTCCATCAATCACAGACTCACTGATATAACCTTTCCCCAGTATTCAATAGATTTTATATCCATTCACAATATGTGGGAGTTTATATTTATTTTTCTTCGTTTCGTGTAAATAACATTAAAAATTATTTGGTACTTAATCAGTTTTTTCAATTGTCTGAATGGAAATAGATAAACTATAAAAAGTAGAAGACTGGAGTAATTTAGAAGCACTAATAAAAATAATTAAAACTTTCATTATTGCCTTTTATTATATAAAATTTATTTACGTAATAAGAATTTATTATTTTTATCATCACTATCACTTTTTAAGTAACAACATTTATTATTGGCCAGTTTTTTCAGTCCCATCCAAACAATGATATTGTTTAAATTAGTTTTTCCGGAGTATATTGAGCGATTCAAAAAGTTTAATAATGTAATTTTTTTTTTTTTTTTTTTTTTTATCGTTTTATCGATTAGCAGTCTAAACATTCACTTAGTGATATATATTACGCTGGGGAGGGTGTTATATTTAAAGAAAGATTCCTAACTGCCTTGTTTAGTTCACTAGGAATGGGGTCACACACGCGTTTATATCTATACACATACTCCTATGTGTACATGTATATAATATATTTATGTTCGCAATATTTTTCTTATCTTACTATATACACACGACCATTCCTAGTGTCAGATTGTTATAAAAATTAACATAATAAATAAACAGATAATTTATATCAAGTCCCTTAATTTTTTTTTTTTTTAAATAATTTTGTTGTTAATTAATGCCGAGTTTCTGTTTTAATTATGTAATTAAATTATTTTGTAATTACTTTGCTTTTGACTCTTTTATGGTATATTTATCATAAAAAAATCTGGTGTGAAACACTCACACAACTTTCTCTTACTCCAGTTCTCAAAATGATAATTGACAAATTTTATAGTTTGTGTACCAAATTTAATGAAATCGTCGAAAACTGAAAAAACTGTTCAGTAAAAGCGCACTTCCGGTTTACTAATTTTCTTGAAACTTGGAATTTCAGCAATCCATTTATTTCTAACTAATTATGTTTGGATGATAGAATTGTATAATCAACTAGGATAGCACTTTAGATGAAAATCTAACCCTACCCCTCCCCTAAAAGTGCCCTTAAAAGAATTTTCCCAGAGAAATGTTTTAGATAAAAGTTGTAGATCGTTGCATGTTTAGTTTATATACGAAGTTTCATAAAAATCGTTGGAGCCATTTTGAGAAAATTTTGAAAAAGTGAATAAATCATTTAGTAAAGTGGTAAAGTAAACGCACTTCCGGTTATCCGATTTTTTTCAAACTTGGAATTTCAACAACATATTTAATTCTAATTAACATTATTTAGATGACAGAATTGTGAAATAAACTGAAATAGCACTTTAGATGAAAACCTAACCCCACCTCTCCCCCAAAAGTGCCCTTCAGAGCATTTTTCCGGAGAAATGTTTCAAATAAAAGTTGTAGCTCTTTGTATGTGTGGTTGATGTTTCGAGTTTAAAGAAAATCGTCGGAGCCATTTTTGAGAAAATTGCAAAAAAGTAAAAAATCTAACTAGTAAAGTGGTACTTCCGGTTGAGGAATTTTGACAGATAACGTAGTGTCAGATAACGTAGGGGTGATACCTAAACGGAATATCAAGGTTTAACTTTCTACGGTTTTTTCGTTTTTGAGCTATGCTGTTCACAACATACATACATACA
>JAAEAF010002243.1:0-45069 GCA_011037195.1 Triatoma infestans
TCATTTTATTCAGTAAAAACGCACTCCTGGTCATCCGAATTTTTTAAAACTCATAATGTCAACAACACATTTAATTTTAATTGATATTATTTAGATGATAGAATTGTATAGTAAACTGATATAGCACTTTAGAGGAAATCCCCTGCCCTTAATGAACCTTCCTAGAGATATTTTTTAAATAAAAGTTGTAGATTTCTAGTATGTGTATTTGATATAATTAGTATGAAGAAAATTGTCCAACCCATTTTTGAAAATGCTACAATGCTAATAATACCAAAAAACTTAAAAATATTATACAGGAGAAACGCACTTCTGGTCTTCCAATTTTTTTCAAACACGGAATTTTAACTACAAATTTAATTCTAATTAACCCGTTCAATACCGGCGTCAATATTCTTGTTTCTGTGTCCAGCGTCGCAAATCTGCGTTGCATGTTCTTTATCACTTAATGATTATCAAAAGGAACAAATTTCGTCACGAACAGAATAGTTGATTAAAAAACAATGAAATGATGTAAAAATGTTCGTGGTGTGGAGATCATTTTATTAAAATTTACACCTATTATGTAGGTTACTGACCTAGCCGGATCATCTATTTTATTTTAGATATATAGTTGAATTCACTTTGTTTATATTAAGTTAATCTTTTAATGTTTTGTCAACGTTCTTGCATATTTCTTGTTTTTGTTTGTACCAGTGTTTCTCTAGTGGGTTTAATTAACATGAATACATTATTTAATTTTTAATCTGTTCCAATCAATGAGGTTCAGTATTGTTGGTCAGCTTCGGAGAGTGTCAGTTCCAGCAAGTTTTGGAAGTGAAAATGTTATTGATTTCAAGTGTTAATTAGTATTTTATTTCAAGTGTCGTTCGGAGAGTGTCAGCAAGTGTTGGAAGTGAAAATGTTATTGATTTCAAGTGTTAATTAGTATTTTATTTCAAGTGTCGTTAGAACATTATTTTCGTGTTTAGCATCAAATGATAAATATTCGGAAGAAATTCCAGACGAGGAAAAGACGTATTATTTATTCGATTGAAGAATATACAACTTGTAAGGTAAGTACACCAAATGATATAGGTTGCTATTCTTTGACGGACTATGAAGACGCTCATCAAATTCAATTATTACAGGTGAATACGATGATTTTTCAATTAATGATAGTATTAGTAGCCTTATTAGTAACAGTTGCAAAACATCTTTAAGTCACTCACATTGGTCAGAAGCTCATGTAGAGCCTGTGTTACACGATTTTACAGGACAAGAAGGATTGAAAATAGATCTGGTGAAAAACTGTACAACATTTGAAGGTTTTTCAATTATTGTTTGATAATGATTTAAATGAAACATTGCACAAATTCCCGCGCAGAAATATTAATAATTACGCTCTGTTCCGGATACCCCGTTCCTTTGTACAGTATTATTATGGTTTTACTCAAATGTTCAGTGCTTCTAGCATCACTTGAGCCTCACTAGCTGCTCGCCTATTATAGTGGGTAACGCTCATCCTAGTTTGAACCATCATTTTAAGATACTTAGCGGCTGGCTTAATAAATATAGTTTCTTTATCGAATCGCAATAAAAATTGTCCTTTAGAATTATAATATTTGCTGTAAAGCAGTAGTCGTGTGACGGTTTTGATACTATATTTTTACAGATGGTAAATCCTCATTCCCTTAGGATTCCTTTACTTCCAAATTTATTTAAAAATTATGAGTAACCAAGGCTACGTGATACAAACTGTTTTCATAGCTATAATGATGCTGCAGTTATACTTATTCCATATTATGTTGGGTGTAACGGGCGTCGCATTAGTATGGCTGGCGACGACGATCACGTGCGGGCTGGGGCACGTGATTCCCGGGGTGGGAATATCTTTAAAAGCAGGTCCTTTCGATTTAGAGCGTTTGATTTTAAATTAGTAGTTATGGTAATCAATATGATACTTTGTTTTAAGTAACCTTCAAGTTTGTTTATCTGTTCACGCGAAAAAAGAAATAACCAGGCAGCCAGCGGAAAATCATAGGCGTCTCGATGTTATTTTTTGGTATTCATGTAAAACTCTATTTCGATCCTTATATTTTGAGGCCCTATATTTAGTGACTGCCTGCCCGCTACCTCATTGCTTTTCACTTTATTATTATGGTTATTCTCAAATATTCAGCGTTTCTAGCATCACTTCAGCCTCGTCAGCTGCTCGCCTAATATTGACGGCGAAGCTCATCCTAATTTGGAACTTCATTCTAAGATATCTGGCGGCTGGCTTTGTGAATATAGTTTCTTTGCCGACTCGCAACAGAAAGGTAAGCCAAGGCACCTTAATATAAACTATTTTGACAGGTCTCCATAAGAGCAGGGCTTTTCGGATTAGAGGGCGTGATTCTATATTAATTTCCAAATTATATTTCTGGTAAATACGCAATTTTGAAACTTTAACACCAGTAGTACTTCGCAGCACTTCCCCTTACTAGGTGTAAAAGAAAATAAAAATTGTCCTTTAGAATTATTATATTTGCAGTAAAGCAGTAGTCGTTTGACTGTTTCATACTATGTTTTTGCAGATGGTAAATCCTCATTCCCTTAGGATTCTGAAATGATTTTTATTAAATTTTACTCGAATTACGCTATTAATTACTCAATTATTGTACTTTTTTACAGGTAATGCGGGAATGGTTGCCAACGGGAGTTCTTAGTATTCTTTATTATCAAAATAAATGATTATTTTAACTAGTGCGTTAAAAAAAATTAGTCCACGGACATTCTAAATTCCGACCAGACTAGTAATGTGATCTACAGTTTTGCGATTGTTAATATTTTGAACTGTGTCCTGTGTCCAGTGTAATGAAGAGAAAGCAGGGCGCACATCGAAGGATATGTAACTGCAACAGATTGTTACATATCCCAACCTACAGCAATAAAGGTAGGCTGGGGAATTATAGTGGTCCATGTTCATGTTGATTCTGTATTCTCCGTAATAGGATTGCCATAAAAATCTCAGAATAAAATGAGCTTGGTTTCAATAAATTCAGAATAATTATAATTCCTTCAAATTATGTCATGTCCCATCATGCATGGGTGCTGCATAAATTCTATAATATTACTTATACCATTTTAAACATTGAATATTTGATACTAATGAAAATGCGAGATATTTCTTGTAATATTGTGTTTCGCAAAAATCTTCATTCTTGAAAATTCTTAGCCTTTTTGCAATTTACTTTTCCATTCAAAATAGTTTCATTAATAAAATCGTCAAATAAATAAATAAGTTTTTAAAATAATTTATGACACAATGATATATTGCATGATACTGTAATGAAGTTAATAATTGGAATTATAATTATTTCATTAAACATTTATATGGCCACAATTAATATCCTTCTTCGGAACTTCCAGACCAGGTAGAGCAGAGTGGGTGAGTGAATTCTTAACATGTTTATTATTCCAAGTTTTGGTTGTGTATATGTATGTGTATTTCTCCTACAAAATAAAAAGAAATATCTGGTGTGAAAGCATCAAAAACTTTCGCTTTCTCCAGTTTTCACAATTATACCAAATCGACAAAATTTATAGTTAGTGTACCAAATTTGATGAACTTCCTTGGAGATAATTGAAAACTAAATTATATGTTCAGTAAAACCGCACATGCAGTTTGCTCATTTTATTCAGTAAAAACGCAATCCTGGTCATCCGAATTTTTTAAAACTCATAATGTCAACAACACATTTAATTTTAATTGATATTATTTAGATGATAGAATTGTATAGTAAACTGATATAGCACTTTAGAGGAAATCGCCTGCCCTTAATGAACCTTTCTAGAGATATTTTTTCAATAAAAGTTGTAGATTTCTTATATGTGTATTTGATATAATTAGTATGAAGAAAATTGTCCAACCCATTTTTGAAAATGCTACAATGCTAAAAATACCAAAAAACTTAAAAATATTATACAGTAGAAACGCACTTCTGGTCTTCCAATTTTTTTCAAACACGGAAATTTAACTACAAATTTAATTCTAATTAACCCGTTCGATACCGGCGTCAATATTCTTGTTTCTGTGTCCAGCGTCGCAAATCTGCGTTGCATGTTCTTTATCACTTAACGATTATCAAAAGGAACAAATTTTGTCACGAACAGAATAGTTGATTAAAAAACAATGAAATGATGTAAAAATGTTCGTGGTGTGGAGATCATTTTATTAAAATTTACACCCATTATGTAGGTTACTGACCTAGCCGGATCATCTATTTTATTTTAAATATATAGTTGAATTCACTTTGTTTATATTAAGTTAATCTTTTAATGTTTTGTCAACGTTCTTGCATATTTCTTGTTTTGGTTTGTACCAGTGTTTGTCTAGGGGGTTTAATTAACATGAATACATTATTTAATTTTTAATCTGTTCCAATCTTTGAGGTTCAGTATTGTTGGTCAGCTTCGGAGGGTGTCAGTTCCAGCAAGTGTTGGAAGTGAAAATGTTATTGATTTCAAGTGTTAATTATTATTTTATTTCAAGTGTCGTTCGGAGAGTGTCAGCAAGTGTTGGAAGTGAAAATGTTATTGATTTCAAGTGTTAATTAGTATTTTATTTCAAGTGTCGTTAGAACATTATTTTCGTGTTTAGCATCAAATGATAAATATTCGCAAGAAATTCCAGACGATGAAAAGACGTATTATTTATTCGATTGAAGAAGATACAACTTGTAAGGTAAGTACACCAAATGATATAGGTTGCTATTCTTTGACGGACTATGAAGACGCTCATCAAATTCAATTATTACAGGTGAATACGATGATTTTTCAATTAATGATAGTATTAGTAGCCTAATTAGTAACAGTTGCAAAACATCTTTAAGTCACTCACATTGGTCAGAAGCTCATGTAGATCCTGTGTTACACGATTTTACAGGACAAGAAGGATTGAAAATAGATCTGGTGAAAAACTGTACAACATTTGAAGGTTTTTCAATTATTGTTTGATAATGATTTAAATGAAACATTGCACAAATCCCCGCGCAGAAATATTAATAATTACGCTCTGTTCCGGATACCCCGTTCCTTTGTACAGTATTATTATGGTTTTACTCAAATATTCAGTGTTTCTAGCATCACTTGAGCCTCACTAGCTGCTCTCCTATTATAGTGGGTAACGCTCATCCTAGTTTGAACCATCATTTTAAGATACTTAGCGGCTGGCTTAATAAATATAGTTTATTTATCGAATCGCAATAAAAATTGTCCTTTAGAATTATAATATTTGCAGTAAAGCAGTAGTCGTGTGACGGTTTTGATACTATATTTTTACAGATGGTAAATCCTCATTCCCTTAGGATTCCTTTACTTCCAAATTTATTTAAAAATTATGAGTAAGCCAAGGCTACGGGATACAAACTGTTTTCATAGCTATAATGATGCTGCAGTTATACTTATTCCATATTATGTTGGGTGTAGCGGACGTCGCATTAGTATGGCTGGCGACGACGATCACGTGCGGGCTGGGGCACGTGATTCCCGGGGTGGGAATATCTTTAAAAGCAGGTCCTTTCGATTTAGAGCGTTTGATGTTAAATTAGTAGTTATGGTAATCAATATGATACTTTGTTTTAAGTAACCTTCAAGTTTGTTTATCTGTTCACGCGAAAAAAGAAATAACGAGGCAGCCAGCGGAAAATCATAGGCGTCTCGATGTTATTTTTTGGTATTCATGTAAAACTCTATTTCCATCCTTATATTTTGAAGCCCTATATTTAGTGACTGCCTGCCCGCTACCTCATTTCTTTTCACTTCATTATTATGGTTATTCTCAAATATTCAGCGTTTCTAGCATGTTGGTTTCTAGGATCACTTCAGCCTCGTCAGCTGCTCGCCTAATATTGACGGCGAAGCTCATCCTAATTTGGAACTTCATTCCAAGATATCTGGCGGCTGGCTTTGTGAATATAGTTTCTTTGCCGACTCGCAACAGAAAGGTAAGCCAAGGCACCTTGATATAAACTATTTTGACCGGTCTCCATAAAAGCAGGGCTTTTCGGATTAGAGGGCGTGATTCTATATTAATTTCCAAATTATATTTCTGGTAAATACGCAATTTTGAAACTTTAACACCAGTAGTACTTCGCAGCACTTCCCCTTACTAGGTGTAAAAGAAAATAAAAATTGTCCTTTAGAATTATAATATTTGCAGTAAAGCAGTAGTCGTTTGACTGTTTCATACTATATTTTTGCAGATGGTAAATCCTCATTCCCTTAGGATTCTGAAATGATTTTTATTAAATTTTACTCGAATTACGCTATTAATTACTCCATTATTGTGCTTTTTTACAGGTAATGCGCGAATGGTTGCCAACGGGAGTTCTTCGTATTCTTTACTATCAAAATAAATGATTATTTTAACTAGTGCGTTAAAAAAAATTAGTCCACGGATATTCTAAATTCCGACCAGACTAGTAATGCGATCTACAGTTTTGCGATTGTTTATATTTTAAACTGTGTCCTGTGTCCAGTGTAATGAAGAGAAAGCAGGAAGCACATCGAAGGATATGTAATTGCAACAGATTGTTACATATCCCAACCTACAGCAATAAAGGTAGGCTGGGAATTATAGTGGTCCATGTTCATGTTGATTCTGTATTCTCCGTAATAGGATTGCTATAAAAATCTCAGAATAAAATGAGCTTGGTTTCAATAAATTGAGAATAATTATAATTCCTTCAAATTATGTCATGTCTCATCAGGCATAGGTGCTGCATAAATTCTATAATATTACTTATACCATTTTAAACATTGAATATTTGATACTAATGAAAATGCGAGATATTTCTTGTAATATTGTGTTTCGCAAAAATCTTCATTCTTGAAAATTCTTAGCCTTTTTGCAATTTACTTTTCCATTCAAAATAGTTTCATTAATAAAATCGTCAAATACATAAATCAGTTTTAAATAATTTATGTCAACAATGATATGTTGCATGATACTGTATTGGAGTTAATAATTGGAATTATAATTATTTCATTAAACATTTATATGGCCACTATTAATATCCTTCTTCGGAACTTCCAGACCAGGTAGAGCAGAGTGGGTGAGTGAATTCTTAACATGTTTATTATTCCAAGCTTTGGTTGTGTATATGTATGTGTATTTCTCCTACAAAATAAAAAGAAAAATCTGGTGTGAAAGCATCAACAACTTTCGCTTTCTCCAGTTTTCACAATTATACCAAATCGACAAAATTTATAGTTAGTGTACCAAATTTGATGAACTTCCTTGGAGATAATTGAAAACTAAATTATATGTTCAGTAAAACCGCACATGCAGTTTGCTCATTTTATTCAGTAAAAACGCACTCCTGGTCATCCGAATTTTTTAAAACTCATAATGTCAACAACACATTTAATTTTAATTGATATTATTTAGATGATAGAATTGTATAGTAAACTGATATAGCACTTTAGAGGAAATCCCCTGCCCTTAATGAACCTTTCTAGAGATATTTTTTAAATAAAAGTTGTAGATTTCTTGTATGTGTATTTGATATAATTAGTATGAAGAAAATTGTCCAACCCATTTTTGAAAATGCTACAATGCTAATAATACCAAAAAACTTAAAAATATTATACAGGAGAAACGCACTTCTGGTCTTCCAATTTTTTTCAAACACGGAATTTTAACTACAAATTTAATTCTAATTAACCCGTTCGATACCGGCGTCAATATTCTTGTTTCTGTGTCCAGCGTCGCAAATCTGCGTTGCATGTTCTTTATCACTTAATGATTATAAAAAGGAACAAATTTTGTCACGAACAGAATAGTTGATTAAAAAACAATGAAATGATGTAAAAATGTTCGTGGTGTGGAGATCATTTTATTAAAATTTACACCCATTATGTAGGTTACTGACCTAGCCGGATCATCTATTTTATTTTAGATATATAGTTGAATTCACTTTGTTTATATTAAGTTAATCTTTTAATGTTTTGTCAACGTTCTTGCATATTTCTTGTTTTTGTTTGTACCAGTGTTTCTCTAGTGGGTTTAATTAACATGAATACATTATTTAATTTTTAATCTGTTCCAATCAATGAGGTTCAGTATTGTTGGTCAGCTTCGGAGAGTGTCAGTTTCAGCAAGTGTTGGAAGTGAAAATGTTATTGATTTCAAGTGTTAATTAGTATTTTATTTCAAGTGTCGTTCGGAGAGTGTCAGCAAGTGTTGGAACTGAAAATGTTATTGATTTCAAGTGTTAATTAGTATTATATTTCAAGTGTCGTTAGAACATTATTTTCGTGTTTAGCATCAAATGATAAATATTCGCAAGAAATTCCAGACGAGGAAAAGACGTATTATTTATTCGATTGAAGAAGATACAACTTTGTAAGGTAAGTACACCAAATGATATAGGTTGCTATTCTTTGACGGACTATGAAGACGCTCATCAAATTCAATTATTACAGGTGAATACGATGATTTTTCAATTAATGATAGTATTAGTAGCCTAATTAGTAACAGTTGCAAAACATCTTTAAGTCACTCACATTGGTCAGAAGTTCATGTAGATCCTGTGTTACACGATTTTACAGGACAAGAAGGATTGAAAGTAGATCTGGTGAAAAACTGTACAACATTTGAAGGTTTTTCAATTATTGTTTGATAATGATTTAAATGAAACATTGCACAAATTCCCGCGCAGAAATATTAATAATTACGCTCTGTTCCGGATACCCCGTTCCTTTGTACAGTATTATTATGGTTTTACTCAAATGTTCAGTGCTTCTAGCATCACTTGAGCCTCACTAGCTGCTCGCCTATTATAGTGGGTAACGCTCATCCTACTTTGAACCATCATTTTAAGATACTTAGCGGCTGGCTTAATAAATATAGTTTCTTTATCGAATCGCAATAAAAATTGTCCTTTAGAATTATAATATTTGCTGTAAAGCAGTAGTCGTGTGACGGTTTTGATACTATATTTTTACAGATGGTAAATCCTCATTCCCTTAGGATTCCTTTACTTCCAAATTTATTTAAAAATTATGAGTAAGCCAAGGCTACGTGATACAAACTGTTTTCATAGCTATAATGATGCTGCAGTTATACTTATTCCATATTATGTTGGGTGTAACGGACGTCGCATTAGTATGGCTGGCGACGACGATCACGTGCGGGCTGGGGCACGTGATTCCCGGGGTGGGAATATCTTTAAAAGCAGGTCCTTTCGATTTAGAGCGTTTGATTTTAAATTAGTAGTTATGGTAATCAATATGATACTTTGTTTTAAGTAACCTTCAAGTTTGTTTATCTGTTCACGCGAAAAAAGAAATAACGAGGCAGCCAGCGGAAAATCATAGGCGTCTCGATGTTATTTTTTGGTATTCATGTAAAACTCTATTTCCATCCTTATATTTTGAAGCCCTATATTTAGTGACTGCCTGCCCGCTACCTCATTTCTTTTCACTTTATTATTATGGTTATTCTCAAATATTCAGCGTTTCTAGCATGTTGGTTTCTAGGATCACTTCAGCCTCGTCAGCTGCTCGCCTAATATTGACGGCGAAGCTCATCCTAATTTGGAACTTCATTCTAAGATATCTGGCGGCTGGCTTTGTGAATATAGTTTCTTCGCCGACTCGCAACAGAAAGGTAAGCCAAGGCACCTTGATATAAACTATTTTGACAGGTCTCCATATAAGCAGGGCTTTTCGGATTAGAGGGCGTGATTCTATATTAATTTCCAAATTATATTTCTGGTAAATACGCAATTTTGAAACTTTAACACCAGTAGTACTTCGCAGCACTTCCCCTTACTAGGTGTAAAAGAAAATAAAAATTGTCCTTTAGAATTATAATATTTGCAGTAAAGCAGTAGTCGTTTGACTGTTTCATACTATATTTTTGCAGATGGTAAATCCTCATTCCCTTAGGATTCTGAAATGATTTTTATTAAATTTTACTCGAATTACGCTATTAATTACTCCATTAGTGTTCTTTTTTACAGGTAATGCGCGAATGGTTGCCAACGGGAGTTCTTAGTATTCTTTATTATCAAAATAAATGATTATTTTAACTAGTGCGTTAAAAAAAATTAGTCCACGGATATTCTAAATTCCGACCAGACTAGTAATGCGATCTACAGTTTTGCGATTGTTAATATTTTAAACTGTGTCCTGTGTCCAGTGTAATGAAGAGAAAGCAGGGCGCACATCGAAGGATATGTAACTGCAACAGATTGTTACATATCCCAACCTACAGCAATAAAGGTAGGCTGGGGAATTATAGTGGTCCATGTTCATGTTGATTCTGTATTCTCCGTAATAGGATTGCCATAAAAATCTCAGAATAAAATGAACTTGGTTTCAATAAATTGAGAATAATTATAATTCCTTCAAATTATGTCATGTCCCATCATGCATGGGTGCTGCATAAATTCTATAATATTACTTATACCATTTTAAACATTGAATATTTGATACTAATGAAAATGCGACATATTTCTTGTAATATTGTGTTTCGCAAAAATCTTCATTCTGGAAAATTCTTAGCCTTTTTGCAATTTACTTTTCCATTCAAAATAGTTTCATTAATAAAATCGTCAAATACATAAATCAGTTTTAAATAATTTATGACACAATGATATGTTGCATGATACTGTAATGGAGTTAATAATTGGAATTATAATTATTTCATTAAACATTTATATGGCCACTATTAATATCCTTCTTCGGAACTTCCAGACCAGGTAGAGCAGAGTGGGTGAGTGAATTCTTAACATGTTTATTATTCCAAGTTTTGGTTGTGTATATGTATGTGTATTTCTCCTACAAAATAAAAAGAAAAATCTGGTGTGAAAGCATCAACAACTTTCGCTTTCTCCAGTTTTCACAATTATACCAAATCGACAAAATTTATAGTTAGTGTACCAAATTTGATGAACTTCCTTGGAGATAATTGAAAACTAAATTATATGTTCAGTAAAACCGCACATGCAGTTTGCTCATTTTATTCAGTAAAAACGCACTCCTGGTCATCCGAATTTTTTAAAACTCATAATGTCAACAACACATTTAATTTTAATTGATATTATTTAGATGATAGAATTGTATAGTAAACTGATATAGCACTTTAGAGGAAATCGCCTGCCCTTAATGAACCTTTCTAGAGATATTTTTTCAATAAAAGTTGTAGATTTCTTATATGTGTATTTGATATAATTAGTATGAAGAAAATTGTCCAACACATTTTTGAAAATGCTACAATGCTAATAATACCAAAAAACTTAAAAATATTATACAGTAGAAACGCACTTCTGGTCTTCCAATTTTTTTCAAACACGGAATTTTAACTACAAATTTAATTCTAATTAACCCGTTCGATACCGGCGTCAATATTCTTGTTTCTGTGTCCAGCGTCGCAAATCTGCGTTGCATGTTCTTTATCACTTAATGATTATCAAAAGGAACAAATTTTGTCACGAACAGAATAGTTGATTAAAAAACAATGAAATGATGTAAAAATGTTCGTGGTGTGGAGATCATTTTATTAAAATTTACACCCATTATGTAGGTTACTGACCTAGCCGGATCATCTATTTTATTTTAGATATATAGTTGAATTCACTTTGTTTATATTAAGTTAATCTTTTAATGTTTTGTCAACGTTCTTGCATATTTCTTGTTTTTGTTTGTACCAGTGTTTCTCTAGTGGGTTTAATTAACATGAATACATTATTTAATTTTTAATCTGTTCCAATCAATGAGGTTCAGTATTGTTGGTCAGCTTCGGAGAGTGTCAGTTCCAGCAAGTTTTGGAAGTGAAAATGTTATTGATTTCAAGTGTTAATTAGTATTTTATTTCAAGTGTCGTTCGGAGAGTGTCAGCAAGTGTTGGAAGTGAAAATGTTATTGATTTCAAGTGTTAATTAGTATTTTATTTCAAGTGTCGTTAGAACATTTTTTTCGTGTTTAGCATCAAATGATAAATATTCGCAAGAAATTCCAGACGAGGAAAAGACGTATTATTTATTCGATTGAAGAAGATACAACTTGTAAGGTAAGTACACCACATGATATAGGTTGCTATTCTTTGACGGACTATGAAGACGCTCATCAAATTCAATTATTACAGGTGAATACGATGATTTTTCAATTAATGATAGTATTAGTAGCCTAATTAGTAACAGTTGCAAAACATCTTTAAGTCACTCACATTGGTCAGAAGTTCATGTAGATCCTGTGTTTACTCTTGCATAATCGGGCATAGTCTTGCATACTCGTATATACTCGTGCATACTCGTGTATACTCGTACATACTCGGATATACTCGTGCATACTCGGGCATACTCGTGCACACTCGTATATACTCGGGCATACTCGTGTACACTCGTATATTCTCGTGCAGACTCGAACATAATCGTGTATACTCTTACATAATCGTGTACACTCTTACATACTCGTACATACTCGTATATACTCGTAAATACTCGTACTCGTCCGAGTATGTACGAGTATTCGCGAATATGTCGGAGTATGTACGACTATGTACGAGTATGTACGAGTATGTACGATTATGTACGAGTATGTACGGGTACGAGTATGTACGATTATATCAGAGTATGGCCGAGTATGTCCGAGGGTGTTCGAGTATGTACGAGTACGACTATGTACGAGTATGCACGAGTATGTCCGAGTATGCCCGAGTATATACGAGTATGCACGAGTATGCGCGAGTATGCACGAGTATGTCCGAGTATGTACGAGTATGCCCGAGTATATACGAGTGTGCACGAGTATGCCCGAGTATGTACGAGTATGGCCGAGTATATACGAGTATGTACGAGTATGTACGAGTATGTACGAGTACGAGTATGTACGAGTACGCACGAGTATGTCCGAGTATGTACGAGTATGTCCGAGTATGTACGACTATGTACGAGTATGGCCGAATATATACGAGTATGTACGAGTATACACGAGTATACACGAGTATGCACGAGTACGCTCGAGTATATATGAGTATGTTCCAGTATGGCCGAGTATATACGAGTATCTACGAGTATACACGAGTATGCACGATTATGTACGAGTCTACACGAGTATGCTCGAGTATGCCCGAGTATGTACGAGTATGCACGAGTATGTCAGATTATGTCAGAGTATGCCCGAGTATATACGAGTATGCACGAGTATGCACGAGTATGCGCAAGTATGCGCGATTATGCACGAGTATGTCCGAGTATGCAGAGTATGCCCGAGTATGTACGAGTATGTACGAGTATGCACGAGTATGTCAGAGTATGTACGAGTATGCACGAGTATACCCGAGTATGTCGGAGTATGTACGAGTAAGTACGAGTACGAGTATGTACGAGTGTGTCCGAGTATGTACGTCTATGTACGAGTATGGCCGAGTATATACGAGTATGTACGAGTATACACGAGTATACACGAGTGTGCACGAGTATGCCCGAGTATATATGAGTATGTCCCAGTTTGGCCGAGTATATACGAGTATGTACGAGTATACACGAGTATACACGAGTATGCACGAGTATGCCCGAGTATATATGAGTATGTCCGAGTATGTCCGAGTATATACGAGTATGTACGAGTACGAGTATGTACGAGTATGTACGAGTATGTACGAGTATACACGAGTATGCACGCGTATGCCCGAGTATGTACGAATATGTCCGAGGTGTGGTCCGCATCGCACCGGTCACCGCCAGACAAGCCAAGCGTTGAATATTCTCAAGCAGCAGTGTAGCGGATCTTATCTCAATGCGATGCCATCACACCACAGCCGCATACAACCACCTAGGTTTAATAACCATACCATAAATCCAAAACATCATCTTGGGAGTAATCCCCCAATTTTTACCTACGATTCTTCGACATTGCCAAAAGGAAATAATTGTCTTTTGATGCTGTGCCTGAACAAGTTCCGACCAGTTTACTACTGTGAAGAACCACCCCAAGAAACTTCACCGATTTGCAAATCTGAATAGAAGTTCCTAATAGCCTAGGAGGTTTTAATCCTACGATCTTCCTCCTATTAGTAAATAAAATCACCTGGGTCTTACTGGAAATAATTGAAAGACCCTTATCCTGAGTCCAATCATATACCATGTTGAGGGCACTTTGTATTAAGTCTGAGATAGTAGTCAGACATCGCCCTATCAATAAAAAAACACCATCATCGACATATGCCTGTACATAGAATCCCAATGAATTCATCCTGGTTAACAGTTCATCCATGACAGCACCCATAGCTTTGGTGGGAGACAACCACCTTGAGGACACCCTCTCCCCGCTCTCACAACCACAGTGCGCATACCTATAGAAGCCTGGATAACTCTACTCCTTAAATAAATACCTATCCAGTTAATTAAAATTGGTTGTATTCCTTTTCGACCTAGGGAATCTTCAAGAGGATCAAACGATACTCTGCCAAATGCCCCTTCAACATCAAAGAAGCACCCTAAAGCAAATTCCTTTGTCTCTAGAGCAGATTCTATCCTACCGACCAGACAATGCAAAGCAGTCTCTGTCGATTTTCCCACTGTATAAGCAAGCATGTTGGTTTGGATGGAGTGGATGATCCTTCAAAAGACCATCAGTAATATACCTATCCACCAACCTTTCCAAAGTTTTTAGAAGGAAAGACATAAGACTTATAGGTCTAAATGCCTTAGGGTCAGAGTAGTCACTTCTTCCTGGTTTAGGAATAAAGGCCACCCTAACTTCCCTCCAAAATGTTGGCACATAACCAAACATTAAACAACCTTTAAAAATCCTTATCAACACCTTCATCAGCACATCTCCACCATTTTGTAACTGACAGGGATAAACTCCATCAGGACCAGGGGACTTAAATGGTGAGAAACTTTGCACTGCCTAAACCACTCTATCCATAATATCTACTTCGTCCACGGTAGCCAGGTCACTAGATTCTAGCTTCCTTCCACCAACCGCAGGCGAAGCAGTGCTGTTTATGTTTATGTTATCGGGGAAATAGGTATTAAGCAAGAACTGTAATGTCTCCATTTCTCCTCCTGTAAAGGAAACGTCAGGATATCTTAAAGTACCCAACTGACAATCCTTATCCTTACCAAGAATCCGTATCAGCCTAGATGTCTCTTGAGTCGAATTTAGATTCTCGCAAAACGATCTCCAAGAGTTTCTCTTAGCTTTCCTTAAAGCATATTTATATGCTTTTTAAGACTATTGTAACTATCCAATGATTCCGAAGAATCGGTTAGGACAGCCTTCCTCTAAGAGCCCCTAACTTGTCTTCTTGGCTTTTCTAACGAAGATGACCACCAGGGGTTCCTACTACCACTAACCAACTTGGGAGGACAGGTCTCTTCGAATGAAGACTTAATGTAGTATACCAGCCTCTTTTTCCAATTCAGTAATATCACCAAGAGCACTTGACTGGATAATCATTCTATCTCCTAGAAGTGTAGAATAAGAATTCCAATCCGCCCTACTGGGGTTCCTATAGGTAGCCATGGTGATTGGATCAATCCCCAGACTAAACCTAATAATCCTGTGATCAGAAACAGAAGCTTCCGAACTTACCTAGCATCTCTAATTTCTAATCAGTTTACTAATATTCCTAGAAGCAAGAGTAATATCAATAACTTGTCTTCTAATACTAGTTACAAAAGTGGATTCAGAACCCCTGTTCACAAGATCCAGCTCAGTACCCATCAAGAAGTAAATGACAGAAGACCCCTAGTAATGATGTTGCTGCTGCCCCAGACAATAGATGCATGACCTGCCCTAAGGGCATGCCTACGGTTCTCTCTCCGCCGATAGATAGCAGAGCTGTGCCGGCGAGGGCCAGGAGAGGGCGGCCGTCTGACTGACTTGCGGTATGTCTGTCTGTCTGGCAAAGTGGTGAAATTGCCATCCGAATATTTCGAACGATATACCGTGGTACCACCAAAGAACATTCTCTGCTGGACTTCACTGTGGGGTGTGAAAACGTACGTACATAATTATCGTAAACGTTTACGAGTGAATATCGGATTAATCAAACTAACCAGGCGCCCAACGAGTAATTATATTTCCGTTATACTTAATGATAGTAGTTTATAATTAATGGTAACTTTATCTATATGTTGAGGTAATATTCAATAAAGGAAAATTTGTGTAATTTCAAGTATTATTGAACCCAACAACATTCTGGGTTACAGTAAAATTGGCGCAATAACGTGAGGCCGAAACCCGTATAATAATTAAATATATATAAATTACAATTCATATCATTATTTAACAGTGTTCAGTTATTTCTTTCTAACAATTAAAACAAATTTTCAAGTTAATATAATGGATGTGAAACTAATCTCACAAGAAATTGAAATAACCAATACGTATGTGATAAGTTTTATTTGATTTAATTTGGTGAATTGGAAGAAGTTTGAGATAAGGTGACCTTGAGGTTTGAACTTACTTTTAAACAGTAAGTACAAACATCGCAAGTGTTTACCTTCTTCTTGTGCATCATATTTATGTATTAATATTGCATACGTATAATATAAAAATAGCAAAATAACTTTCGTAATTATTATTCTCTTAAAATGTTATAATTGAATACTGGTAGAATAAGTATTCGAATCTTTAACGAATTTTAAGTAAATTAAATTTTTAATGACGCAAAATTTAGCTGTACAATTTGGAAAATTATTTTACGCTGATATAGCACAATTTTCAGTTACATTCATAAAAGTAAATAAAATTGCTTTGTTTTCAAATGCGTTTATAAGTTATCGTATGGGAAAGATTTTTTGTTTAACTTTAAGAAATTAAGTTTATTTTAACTAAAATTCAGGAACCTGCGTAAATTAATGGCCTGAGTTAAATTTTTATTTCTACTTAACAAGAAAATTGGAAAAATTATTCAATTAATTTGAATACTTTAGTTATATATTTTGAAAACATTTCCTTTGCATATAGAAAATTGTCTTATTATTTGCCTCAGTTTTCTGATTTTATATAACTTTGTAGTAATCTAAAATTTCTATAATTAAGGCATATTTTATTTGAATGAATTTTTTCTTTGATTTTATTTTTCTGAGTTAAGTTTTCTTTTGTAAATATATTTCTATATTTTTATTACTAGTTAACATTATTTCGTTCTGATTTCAGTATCTTTTGTAAATATTCCAAGTACCTTTTTTTCTTTTTTTAGAGTTATAAAACTTGGATAGATATTTCGATAATACTACAATTATTTTTCCGATTCCAATACTTTTGCATATATATATATTTATCTTTAATTTAATATAGTCAGATGATTCTTTTAGTTTGGTATTAGCAAATTCAATGCGGAGTAAGGTAAATTTTTGTTCATTTGAATTATTAATGTCTAGTGTATGTAACTTTTATTCATTTTAATAGCCTGATTGGGCTAACACGTCAGTAACTGCTGTCCATCTTATTGGTTAGCTTGACCCAGGGCTCTACAATTCTGTTACTTTTGTTTCATTTTACGATTTATTTGCCCTGTATAATCGCATAAGCTTCCCCTCTTTTCATCTGACGACAAACTACCTTCCTTAGTTCCTACCGGAAAAGAGAAACAAACAGAACAACCCAGAGTTCAATGGATTTATGAATTGAAGAAAATCGAATTGGTTGAGCTATTAGAGCGATATTCCTTGTCGATTGAGGGTAATGTTGAAACTCTGAGAGAGCGGCTTCGAACTTTTTACATAGAAAACCCATTACTCTGGACAGTTTCTTCAACCGGAAGCATGCCAACCGAAACAATAGCAGCTCCTGTGCCGTGCACAGGCGGGGCGCAGCCTACCTACACTTTCGCACAGTCTACCCCAACTACCTGTACCTCGGCTTTACCTACCCCTGGTTATTTAACTATGTATCCACCTACTTCCTTACCTTACATGGTGCCATTTGCGGACTTAAAGTTTGATGCATCCTCTACCTTTGGGGCAGAAGACTTTTTAATGTAATTGGACGAGCGAAAGAAAATCTATGGTACTCCGGATGCAACCCTAATCCTATGGCTTCCCCAATGCTAACAGGCACACCCCTGCTATGGTATCGCCTTAATGGTAGTCTTCGTGGGTCCAGTGGGAAGACTTCGAACAAGATTTCAGAAAAACATTTTTCCCATTTGACTATCAGGATAGATTAAAGCGTGAGATAGAGCGCCGAACTCAAGAGGAACGGGAAGATATCTCCACCTTCAGTATTCATCTCCGCGCTCTCATGAGTCGCCTATTTTAATCACCTTCCCTTAAGGAACAATTAGAGAGAATCTATAAGAATTTACTGCCCAAGTATCAATACCATATACGTTTTTCAGAACTGACTTCGATTGCCGATTTGCTTAGGAAAGGGCAAGAGTTCGAGCAACTGGAGGCAAGGGCACAATCCTTCTGGTCCCCTCCTCCTACAGAACAATCTCTTTTCCCCGACACGGCATACGAAGCATCAATCCGGCTTAAGAAAACATCCAGTAAAGTGAAAACGGAGAAACTTCTCTCTGCTGTATATTCCGTACAGGCCAAGTCTAACCACAAAGTGGAATCTTCTTCCAAAGAGAAAACACCTCGCAGTCCAAGAGTCCTTTCGCCGAAACGACTTCTACTACAACCCTATGCTGGAATTGTCACGCATCAGGGCATAAGTACCCGCAATGTAAACAACCGCGAAAAAAGTTGTTTTGTTATCATTGTGGGAAACAGAAGGTAACTTTTAAGACCTGTCCTAAGTGTTCTTAATCGGGAAAAGGGAGTTGAGTCAAGGCCTTATCAGGGTCGACCCTGGCTCAAGTAAATCAGACCCTGACACTTCTAAAGCAACAAACAAGTTACTTCCGGGAACACAAGAGACAGTACCGTCTCCAAAGACGCCAACGACTATAATTTCAGTACACCCCTACGGTCCTACTCAATCTGACTCCAGATTTTTTTTGAACTGTAGTTCTTGGCCATGCCTTCCTTGCCTTGTTGGACACTGGAGCAATCTTATCACCAACACCGCGCAATCTTAACGAAGAGTTAGCCACCACCTTACAGCAACTGGGTGCAATTATTACAAATAATCGACCTTACTCGGTTAGCATGGCTAATGGCTTAAAAGAAACCGTTTCTTCTCATCTTCAACTACCGGTGACTCTCGAAGGAAAAGTCACACAGCTGCGTTTTGGAATCTTACCTTCTCTCTCAATTCCCTGCATCTTAGGACTAGATTCCTTGGCAGCTATGGAACTTGTTGTGGATTTAGCAGGCCTACAATGGCACTTTCGAAGGGTACCTACCTTTACTTATCCCTTTTGCATGGCTAAATCCGATGCCACCGAAAATGGCCTAAGAGGCTTACGACAACTCACTCCTGGGGAAGAAACGCAGCTGGACAATTCCCAGCAAAGGAAGTAAAAGAGAAGGGTCAGGGATTGAGAGGAATAGATCTCTCAGTGGAACATGTTATCAATGTGGCGGATCACCCTCCCATAAAGCAGAGAGCATATCATGTCTCTCCTAAGGTCTAAGAACACATTAACTCTGAGATAAATCGTATGCTGGCAGCCGACATAATCGAGCCCTCAAATAGTCCATGGGCTAGCCCCATTGTAATGGTCAAGAAGCCCAACGGGACTTATCGATTTTGTGTCGACTATCGACGGGTAAATAAAATCACAAAAAAGGATAATTATCCTCTCCCCTTGATTAATTCTATTCTAGACCAGCTCAAATCATGCAAATATTTGAGTAAATTAGATCTGGCACACGCCTACCACCAGATCCCATTCTCTACTCCTAGCCGAGAAATAACAGCATTCATAGCGCTAGGAAAAGGCCTATATCATTTTGAAAGAATGCTTTAGGGTCTTTGTGGAGCTCCGGCAACCTTCCAAAGACTTCTTGATTCTGTCATAGTTCCAGACTTATCCCCGTATGTCTTTGTATATCTGGACGACATCATTGTGGCCACGGAAAATTTTCCTAACCATCTGAAATACTTGCGGGAAGTGATTAGGCGTCTACAAGAAGTCGGGTTGGAATTGAACTTAGAAAAATGCGAATTCAGTTGCTGCGAATTAGAATTCTTGGATTTCTACTTAATGAGAAGGGTGTCCAACCAAATCCGGCAAAATTAGAGCCCATACGGAATTATCCACCTTCCTCTAACATTACTGAGTTAGGACGTTTTACTGGAATGGTATCTTGGTACCGCCGATTTATCCCAAACTTTTCGGATAAGATTCAACCCTTAACTAAATTGCTTAGGAAAGACCAGAATTGGTCATGGGGTGACGATCAGGAAGGAGCGTTCCGGCTCTAAAGAGAGATTCTAACAAGGGCTCCTATCCTAGCTAGATCAGACTTTGCCTTGCCGTTTGCGCTGCAGACTGATGCTAGTAAAGCAGGTTTGGGAGCGGTGTTAACTCAAGTCCAGTCTGGGGAAGAGAGAGTCATCGCTTATGCCAGCCGAAGTCTTAACAAATGTGAGCGAAAGTATTCAGTGTCTGAGAAGGAATGTTTGGCTATTGTATGGGCCATAAAGAAATTTCGTTCTTATCTAAACGGTACAACTTTACAGTTATTACGGACCATAACTGTCTGCGTACTTGCATAATCTGAAGGACCCAACCGGGAGGTTAGCAAGGTGGGCCTTGGAATTGCAAGGACACAGTTTTGAGGTAGTATACCGCAAGGGTGCCTACCATCACATGCCGGATGCCTTATCTAGATTGCCAGAGACCTGCTGTGCTCCAATATCGGAGCCAAAGGACACAGACGACCTTTGGCACAGTTCCAAACTCGAGCAAGTTAGGAGAAGCCCATCCCAACACATCGACTGGAAAATCGTAGAAGACAAATTGTACTTCTACAACCCGGAAGCAGTGAAGAAGGCAGTAGGTGGTGAGCTTATTGCCTGAAAACAGGTAATCCCGCCAGACAAACGCCAAGGCGTTAATGTTAGTGCTCACTATCGTCCGGATTCAGCACACTTGGGCATTGATAAAACCGCTGCCCGCATAAGAAATTTATTCTTCTAGCCGCGATTATACCATGATGTAGCTAAGTATGTGAAAGCGTGCAAAACGTCAACTTCACAAACCGGAACGAAGGGCCCCAGTTGGGTTAATGCGCCCTGGGCTACCGCCCCTTCCTTGGCAACGGGTATGTTCTGATATAGTAGGTCCTTTACCTCGTTCCAGTCAAAATAACCTATATATCCTTGTGTTTCAAGATACCTTTACGAAATGGACCGAACCGAAATGCTACCTATAGGAACGGCTAATGCCGAGACGGTCATAAAAGGATTCAAGAGAAATGTCATTTACCGCTGGGGAACTCCCTTAGTGCTTCACACCGACAATGGGACTCCGTACATTCACCACCTTATGGAAGACAGCCCAAGCCTTTGGCATTACCTTCTCTCGGACTCCTCCGTACTGGCCTCAGCCAGCCCAGTTGAAAGAGTAAATAGAGTAGTGAAGACGATGATCTCCTCGTATGTAGGATCCAACCATAAATTCTGGGACAAGTACTTACCTGAATTTATGTTTGCTTGAATACCTCAGTCCACTCCTCAATTGGATGTTCTCCTGCTTACTTAAATCTCGGAAGAAGCCTTCTGCAAACCCATACTAAGACCCCTTTAAAATCACTGCCCATAGAAGGCTTAGAGCCTAAAAATGATACACCTTGGCGGCAGCACCTCAAAAAACTTAGGGAACTTAGGTTACTAGTTGAGCAAAATCTACTACAAGCTAGCAAGAAACAAGCCCACTACTACAATCTGCGAAGAAAGGAGGCAAAGTTTCAACAAGGTGACAGGGTGCTGAGGCGCAATCATCCCCGTTCAGACGCCCAACGTCAATTTGCGGCAAAACTGGCTCCCAAGTTCGAAGGTCCTTTAGTCGTTCAAAAATTTGTATCGACCAATGTATGCGAGCTGGCCACTCCGGGAGGGACCAAGGCTGGCGTAGTCATGTCGCTCAGCTTAAGAAATTTCACGAGTAAGGCTCGGAGGTCCATCGCCAGAAAGGATGGGAGGAGGTGTGACCAAACAAATTATTGATGCACTCGTGTAGCCAATAGATGGCATGACCTGCCCTAAGGGCAAGGCCTAGGGTTCTCTCTCCGCCGATAGATAGCAGAGCTGTGCCGGCGAGGGTAGAAGAGAGCGGCCGTCTGACTGACTTGCGGTATGTCTGTCTGTCTGCAAAGTGATGAAGTTGACCATCCGAATATTTCGAACGATATACCGTGGTGCCACCAAAAACATTCTCTGCTGGACTTCACTGTGGGGTGTGAAAACGTTCGTACATAATTATCGTAAACGTTTACGAGTGAATATTGGGTTAATCAAACTAACCAGGCGCCCAACGAGTAATTATATTTCCGTTATACTTAATGATAGTAGTTTATAATTAATGGTAACTTTATCTATATATTGTAATATTCAATAAAGGAAAATTTGTGTAATTCAAGTATTATTGAACCCAACAACATTCTGGGTTACAATATCTCTCCTTTTTCCTTTGACCACGTTTCAGAAATCGCAGCAGGGGGATAAGTCCTCCGCGGCTCCTCCTGACACGTTCTACTCCAGAAGCAAGCCTTCCCTGCCTCTGGATATTTTTTTCCAGATTCCCACCATTAGTGCATCCAGGCCCTGGTCACCCGACTGTGGATGTACAGAGGAATTACCCCTACCACCGGTAACCCCCGACTGACGAATTTAAAGTTAAAAACATATAATAAATAAAATTAAAAATTCAACTCCAGAGCTCTCCACCCTCCATGGAGCCTCACAATTTGGGACGCTTTGAAGAAGCGCCAGAGCTACCCTAGGGATATAGCGCCCAGGGATTTTGAGCCAAGGCCCACAATACCCGAAAGCTCACCCATGCGTTCTTTACGCTAGCTGATGACCAGAGCTGGGTTAGGCTCTGGCCGCCTGTTTAGTGGAGTCAGAAACCAAAGTGGTGGGTTGAGACTGCAAGGCGCGCCTAGGGAACCTGCGTCCTCAACCACCAGGACTTCCCTTCCCCACGACACAGATATCCACACCGGCAATCATGTGGGTGGCACCAGCACGTGCCACTGGCGTGTAGGAATGTAATTGTGTAGGTGTACGATGTTAAGGCGTTTAGGAGTAAGTGATGCAGCATGAACCCCCACAGAGGCTCCGCAGCAAAAGAATTCGCTGCAAGAGATTCAGGCCGCACATAAATTATGGCGACCCAAACAGAGGGCAGAAAAGTTTCTACCAACTCACACTCCTGACGGGGCACTGCTGCACTTGTTAGTCTGTAATTGTAACTGAGGTACGTGGGAGTGCTAAGTTCCCAAATAGCCCGAAGCAAATAGCATTTATAATTCTATTAAGCCTACTTTTATAATGTTTATTGCCACTAAGTTTCTAAATCTAATAAGTTTTTTTTGTTCATATAGAGTCAATACAAGATAGTACATGCACCATCACTCAGAAGCCTATATTGATCGCCTTGCCAGTTACTTTTTCATCAGCAATACTCGCCAAGCAGTGTTTGCCAATCAGCCTACCACCACAGCAACGCTCACCCACTCAAGCAGCGTTCGCTCGAGAAGAACCGTTCCATCACCAGAGCAATGCTCAATCACAGCACTCGCTCGAGAAAAAGCGATCCATCACCAGAGCAGCGCTCACACATTCAAGCAAAACCAGATTTCTTCATTTCCAGAAGAAGATGACTGTAGTCTACTATACACGACTACCTTGCAGAGGACGCCTCTCGCCATACCAGAGGATAACCTTCAAGCCTCTACAACTCTAGATTACCTCCCAAATTTTTCTTGCCGAAAAATTTCTCCAGGAGGGAGGATAATGTGATGGATGCCAGAAATATAAATATATTTTTAATTTGAAATAATCAAAAATATTAAGAAAAATGTAACATTCCCTTGCAAAAGGACTATTCAGGTAGAATACCACTATTGTCTTTTAGAGTTCATGAACTTATTGCATTGTTTACTCCTCTTCTTTCAGGGGAAGATTTGAACGAACAATTAGAAGACATTCTTTCAAGACAGTCTGAGCTAGACATTTCACCAGAACACTTCGGGACTGTGCCAGTTATTACTTAAAACATAAGAGTTTAGTACTTAATCTAGATAAATAACTGATTTATTACATAATCGCTGTGATTTTATAAAAGTACTTTTCAAATTCCTTCCTCCTAATTGGAGTCATTATATTTTAAATTTTTTCAATGAAATTTGGAGACAGGAACAAATACCTAGAGGGTGGGGTACTTCAAAACTAAAGCTTCTATACAAAAAGGAAATCCCCATGATACTGCTAATTATAGGGGGATTGCGCTTGTGAATTGCATGACAAAGTTGTTCACTCATATTCTTTGTAAACGATTAACGTTATGGGCAGAAAATAATAATGTACTACCCGAGGAGCAGATGGGCTTTAGACAGGGTAGAAGTTGTACTGACGCTATCTTTGTTTTAAGCGCGGTAATTAATATTCATTTAAGAAAGGAGAAAAGTAAGCTCTTTACAATTTTCGTAGATTTTCGAAAGGCGTTTGATTGTATTAATCATAATAAACTATTCCACAAATTATTTGAAATTGGAGTTAGCCCAAAACTCATTAGATTAGTTAAGCAAATTTACTCAAACGCTGAAATTATAATAGATATAAATGGCTTACAATCCGAGAAAATCAAGGTCTGTAAAGGTGTTCTTCAAGGGGAAAAATTAAGCGCAATATTATTCTGTTTATATCTTAGTGATATTGTAGACTTCTTTAGATCAAATGGAGCCGAAGGTATTTATTTCAATAAAGATAAAGATTTATTATTGCTTTTATACGCGGACGATCTCGCGATAACAGCTTACTCATGGAAAGATGTACAGTTTAAGTTACAGTTGTTAAGTAGATATTGTTTGATTAATGGGCTATCTGTGAATATAAAAAAAAACAATTGTAGTCCCTTTTCAAAAGTCTGGAAGGTTTAAAAATGTTAAACCATTTACATTTAACAATGTATCTCTCCCAGTTTCTCACTCTTTTACATATTTAGGGGTTCCTCTTTCGTCATCAGGTAAATTCGCCAGGGCAGCCGATCATTTCCGAATTAAAAGTAATGTTGCGATTTCTAAAGTAATCAAAATTCTATCTTATTATAACTGTGACGTATGGCGAGCTAAAACTCTTTTATTCAAGTCGATGGTGAACTCTGTACTTTTATATTGCTCTGAAATCTGGGCTTCTGCATATTGTGATAAAATAGAGAGTGTTCAAGTTAAGTTTTTCAAATATTTACTACACCTCCCACGTAATACGCCGAGTGCATACGTCCGGCTAGAAACTGGCATGCCACATTTGAAGGCTGAGGTATTCAATAGAATGTTGAATTATTGGTATAAAATATTATCCGTTCTTGAACACACTCTTTTAAAGCAATGCTATAATCGTCTTTTTGGGCTGAGAAATAATAGCTTTATACCGTTCAATTGGGCTGCATCACTTGAAGGAGTTTTGGGTATTATAGGGGCTCAGGATGTTTGGGATCGACAAGATGCTCATTCTGTTCAAATTAATCTAAGAGATATGAAGCAGAAACTAAAAAACAATTTTGTAAGTTTGGACATAGAAAAAGTTATAAATTCAAAATATAATAGTATTTTTAGAAACGTGAGCTCTTTGGGTCAAGAGGAGGAATATTTAAAGAGGAATAATATCAACATATTGAGACTGTTATGTCAACTTCGTTTATCTTGTGACAGTGGCCCTTCTATTTATATAAACAAGCAGAAAATTCAGTTTTGCCCAGATAAATTTTGTCCAACCTGTACGTCTAATAGTTCTGATAATCTTCAACATTTCTTTTGGCTCTGCCCTTTCTATGAACGGTTACGTCATCAATATCTTTACATTCATTCCTCTGATACCTGTGATCTATCAATATTATTCTCGACTAAATGTGTTATTAAACAAAAACATTTATACTTATTTACAATGAACGCTATCAAAAAAAGAAATAAATTAAAAAATTGTTTACTATCCTGATTGTTGTTAACTTATATACTTATGATCAAAACACTTTCTCTTATTATCTTTGCATTTGTCTTTTAATTAATTGAGATATTTTTGTTTAGTTAGGCAGGATATAGTGAATGTTTTTGTTTAGTCTTTAGTCAAAAAAAAAAAGGGAAAAAAAAATTATTTTTTTTTTTTGTAAATACAAGTACTTTGTTTTAGTTTCCTTGTTTAGAGAAGTTTTAGTTTATTTTCTTATGTTTATGTTGCTTTATATGTGTTAATATTCTTAACATTAATTTTGGTACTGTCGATGGTTTATAATAATTACACTGTTTGTAATAAAATAGTTAAAACTAGTTAAGCCAACTCTCTTTGTAAAGATTGTATAATCTTAACAAATAAATAAATAATTCATTCATTCATTATAAAAGTACTTAAATTCACTTAGAGAATAATATATTTATTTCAAAAATAGTGGTGATTTCTTGATTATTTTTCCACTATCCCCTATAGCCTATTTCTCTCTATCTTAAACATATAAACAAGCCTTTTACTAAACCGCTCGTGCTACACCAACTACTACTACAAACACACAACAACTCAACACACCAATAACATTTCAGCATCTACATCAAACAGTCGCCAGATTGGCAATTAAAGCCGGTACACAACGTTCAGTCTGTGCTGACCAGTAGCTTGGTGTACTTTTTCTTTTTCGCTTTTCTTTAAATAATAACTGCGTATGTATAATCCTAGCAGTTCTATTGAAACATTTTCATGGAAAAACCGATTTTAGGGGCGTCTGGGAACGCTGTAACGTCTGATTTAAATTGTTGATGGAGGCACTCATTGCCACCCCTTCAATAAAATACTATATTGAAATAAATATATGAAGCTTGAAGTATGAAGAAAAAGTTGTATCAAGTATAAATTAAAAATTACATTATGTTAAAGTATATTACATGTTCGGCAGCTTAGGCCGATTCCATTCTGTGCTTAATGTGATACCCCGATTTAGCTGGGGCATGGCCGAGTTATCGCAGAACTGTGGAACTTTTTCCGAAGATCCTACTATTTCAATTATTGAAGAATATGCAAAATTGGTGGGTAGTTGACGAATCGTCGTCTATTCTAGAAAGGAAAAATGTAAATTCTTTCTCACTGAAAAAAGTATATTATATGAGTTATTCATATTCTGATATTTTTATTATAGCTAAGTGAGGTGAATTTCCAGCAGGAAAGTGCATGTCTATTGCATCTGTAATAGTGGAGGCCAGTTCAAGCAAGATCTGTAATTAATGAGGAGTAAAATTTATAATAAAATAGTACTTTTCTTCTTATTCAATCAAAAAAACCATTTTGAAAAAGAATCATGTTTTCATTCATAACTTGTAAAATATCGCTCACAGAAAAAACCGTTCAAGTAAATTTTTCTTAAAAAATTAGAGGAATCTACATAAAAACTACATCTCCCCATTTGAAAAAAATGAAGTTGGCGCCTATATCTCGCTTCTGGAAGCACCAAACTAAATTTCTGATCAAAATCTACCACCGGAAGCGTCATTTTATTGAATTGATTTGTTCTATAGGTTTCCGCAATTTCTTCGAAAATGGTACCCCCAAACTTCACTCATAAAGCCTATTTCTTTTATTTAAAACATTTTCCCAAGAAAATTTGATTTTTAGAGAATTCTGGAAAGCCTGCAAGATTGGGGTTTTTTTCTGAAGTGCTGCTTCAGCACAATATGCACGTCTATTACTTGTATATAATTTTAAATTTCGTTTAAAATCATTGGTTAACTGGTGGTGCGCTTTTACAGAACACTACCTGAGATTTTTGGAATCTTCTGAAACAGGTTCGAACGATTTTTTTAAAAATTGGAATGCAAATGCGCAGATATTTAGATATCTTTTCAGACTCTCAGACATCTTTTCATCTAAAGAATTACAACAAGCAATAGCATGCAAATAAGTAAACAATTTCTTCACTTAGCTCTCTGTTAAGAAGCCCTATTACTGGACAGAAAGTTATTTACAAGATAGCCAATCTAGCTAAACTACAATAAGCAAGGGTTTCTAACTAGTTAACGCCATAAACATTATCGTTCATTGTTCCACTCTATTCGCTCTCATGTCCGACCATAGATTTACTTGAGATTGCTCAGCAACAAGCTTTATTTTTTCCCGTTTTCATGTGTCTTTGCTATATAGAAAATATATTAGTTTTGAATAGTATAGTTATAAAATTGAATATTTTTTGTTTTTTTTTATGTGACCAATACTGAGAAACATATCTTTGCTATGCTGGATATTAGATGTCCCTTGGCTTTATCGATATCTGTTGTTTATTTTATCAGATTTGCGAAATAGAATATTTACTCGAATTCCGTGTTTTCAGTCTACCTGAATGTACAAATATCTGGTATGTATCACTTGTACGACTTTCTCTACCTGCAGTTAATACAATTAGAACAATGGCATATTTGAAGATGATGGGATTACATGTTGATTATCCTCTTGACAGGAGTCCCTCGTATGTAGTAACATTGTAGTGCAGAATAAAGCGCTATAAACTTTATAGAAACTCAAGAAAACATTTGAAATTCCTTCAGAATCTCTAAAATAAATTTCAAACCATAACAAGTTTCAAGAATATCGTTGGAGCCATTTTTGAGAAAATCGCAAAAAAGTTAAAAAAAAAAATTCAGTAAATGGTACTTTCGGTTGAGGAATTTTGACAGATAACCTAGTTCGGATCCCATGATGATACCCAAATGGAATATCAAATTTGAACTTTCTACGATTTTTCGTTTTTGAGCTATGCTGTTCACATTCACACAGGCTATTTTCTAAAAACCCTTTTTTGAACTCAGGGGAACTCAAAACGGATATTTCCGGTGAAAACTCTATATCAAAAATTTGACACGATTACAATACTTCCTCTTACTAGGAGAATATAAAAAAGGAACTTTATTAAGAGTGCATTAAGGATTTTTCGTATGATTTTGAATTGTAGTAATGGCATACGTTTGCCATTGAAATGTTTGGTCGAATCTTACACTTCTGCTCCGTATGTCCATATCGGTGTTAACAGAGTCTTGTAAATGTTAGTTTGTGATTCAAGTCAAGGTTTATCTGCGGTGAAGTAATCTAGAAGTAATTTTCATTGACGTATTACATATAAATAAACAGAAACGGAACAGTAAGGAAAAATCCATGACAGTAAGATAAAATTGTATAAGTAATAAGTTTGTTTATTTGTCTGTGGCTATGTGGTAAATAAGTCGTTCCTGACTGCAGAACTACATAAAATAATATTTTTTTTCGAAAAAAATTGATTATATCTGTGCAGTTAGTATTCCAAGATTAAAGGAAATAAAAAAAAACTATTCTGTAAAGTGCATTTGCATGGTCAGGATATGCAGGAACTTACTGGAGTTGCTTTCCCGGCACAATAAAGTGCGGCTGGAATGGGTGCCGGGACACAGGGGCTAAAAGGTAATGAGTTAGAGCCTAACTGGATAGGAATGGACTGAACATTCTACTTTGTGGGCCTGAACCTGTACTGGGGTAGTAAGATGAAGGGAAGGGAATAGCTAAGTGGTTAGCGTACTGAACTCCCACGCGAAGGACCCGGGTTTGAGTCTAGCTATGCTACCCTTAGATTGTTTCTTCCAAGGAGCCTCTACAGCTCACTGCCCGGTGATGGACAGTGTTGTCCGTAACGAGAGAACACTGTCCGAAGGCCGGCAGTGCACTGAGAAATCTCCGGGCGCCAATGACCATAGATGTTGACGCGCCCTAAAATTAAAAATAAAAAAAAATAGTAAGAAGAAGTGTTGCGATCGTGCCAGATTGTCGAAATTGTGTTTTCACCGAAATATACGATTTGAGGTCACCTGAGTTAAAAAAGATGGATTTTTGAAAATCTGTGTTGTGTGTGGGAAAAAAATATCTAAAAAACTAAAAGTTGCCATTTGGAAAACTGAAATATTTGGTGTGAAGATTCCCAGTGCACGAGAAGTGAGATAAAAGTACACTATCTGACTGGCCTCATTGTTGAGTAAAGCTGTGTTTTCAGCTATTAAATTCAACTGGTACCAGTTCCTTAAATCAGTTAATATAAAAAATTAAATAATTAATCAAACTGCAAACTGACGTGAAGTTGTCAGTGATGCAAGTTGGATCGTTCCAATTCAGTTGATAATTACAGTATTATTATCATTATCAGGATGGGTGCCCGAAAGGCGCGGGACCTAAGCCTATGTGGCTCTTATCCCCCCCGATACTCCCCGTAACCCCTTAATTAATCTCCCCCGGTAGCTTGCCGGTTAATCTACAATATCTCAAGATATCCCCAAACTCCAACTCGCCCAGGCAATCCTGCGAGAGTGGTGTCCTCCCAAATATACGAAACCTAGTTCCAGCGAAACGGGGACACTGACATAAGTAGTGATACACCGTTTCCCTAACTCCGTCATCACAATTCTGACAAATGGGACTCCGCGTCTTCCCTATGTTGAACAAGTGACTGTGCACCCAAGTGTGCCCAGTCACTATTCCTACCAAGGTCCTCAAACCCGTCCTACTAAGAGACAGGAGATACTCCGAGATTCCCTGCTTGCTTGCCTTAATAAATCTTTTAGCTTGGAGGCACCCCTGCGTGTCCCCCCAGCGTTTCTCCAAAGCTCTCGTCTCCCAAAGTCTAATCTGTTTGTCGCGAAACGTCTTTGTAACGGCCAGGGCTGGTTCAGGACCATAAAATGGTAATGACGATCCCTCCCTGGCCAGCCGATCCGCCCTCTCATTGCCCTCTATTCCCGCATGTCCGGGTATCCAATAGAGATGCACCTTACCCCTCCGAGCCAAAACGTTAAGCCTTCTCCTACATTCTCCCACTAATTTCGAACTCCACCACGGCTTACTCAAAGCCCTTAGTGCGGCTTGACTATCAGAGAAGATCCGCACTTCCTTAAACTCTCCTAGCCACTCCCCCACAAGGTGGCAACATTCAATGATGCCCACCACCGCCTTTACTATAATGTAAAGCTAAAAGCTACTGTTTCCCCCCGAACGCCCCCAAAAATTTACTTTTTTCGAGAAAATATACAAATTTGTTTGTAGAAATACACAGAGCTTAAAGAAGATCGTTGGAGCCGATTTCAAGTAATGAAAGAAAAAAAAATCAGTAAAGTGGGACAACATTGACCAAAACCTTTTTTCAGAGACATTTTCCGCGGTAGCCTGCTTCATTTTGTGGTCATCGACCGGTTTCGGACGTTCGCCCATCTTCAGGATGCGTTTGTCGGAGAGTGTGATAACACAGATTTGCACAGAGCAGATTCAGTTTATACACTGACTGGTCTTTTTAATTGTAAACATCCTCTATTTGTGTGCGTTTAATTGTTAAAATGTCTCTGATGCTTTCAGCTGGGCTGAACACCAACCATCACAAAAATCTTTTTTTTTTTAATTTAAGGCGCGTGAACGAACATCTATGGTCATTGGCGCCTGGAGCCTTCTCAGTTCACTGCCGGCCAGTGGAAGTATTCTCTCGTTACAGGCAACACTGTCCACCACCAGACAGTGAACTGTAGGGGCTCCTAAGAAGAAAAAATGTAAAGGCAACACTGCTGGACTCGAACCCGGGTCCTCCGCGTGGGAGTCCACTGCGCTAACCACTGAGCTAATCCCTTCCCAACCAATACTTTATTTTCACTTACAATATGATACCTAAATGGAATACCAAGTTTTCGAACTTCCGGTGTTTTTTTGTTTTCGAAATGTTTTGTTTTCACATAGACACAGACTGTTCGCTTAAATAATTTTTTTTGCTAGGGGCATTAAAGCATGTATTTTCGGATGAAAACTCCAATTTCCTGCCGAAAGTAAAAGAAATAACCTGATCACGAGAAAATAGAAAAAAATAAATAAATAAATTAACCAATCAGAAATATTGGACTTCATTTTTCCGGATGTTAATCGTGGAGTATGCCACAGTAATTTGGGGAATGTCAAACTTGGGCTTCAAGCAAGTTTACGTTTTTGAATTATTCCAGGCACACACTCACCATGCACTTGCAATGAGACCATTCGCTAAAAACCTTGTTTTTTTTTAATTAAAATTTATATGTACTAATTCCAGTGCTTATTTACTTTTTCTTTTTCTTTTTTAAATTAGAGCAAGTTGAATTCGTTAAGTCGAATTCGTAGTTTTTTGTATTTTTTTTTAATTGAGAGTCACAGATTGAAGTTGAGGATATTTGCAGAATATTAAAAGGATTCTTTGAAGGCATCTCAACATCTTACTACAAATGTATGAAATGAATAAATAATTAAGTTCTTTTAACATGTGCTTCACATTGCGTAATTAAATCTAAAAAGAACTTGTAATGGTCTTTAGAAAAGCAATGAAGTTTTGAAGACTGTCCTAAAATAAATTAAATGCGTTTTATTGAAATAATTAAGTACTTTGCGTTACTGCAATTTATATAGTTATAACTAAAGAATTTTGTTGAAATTGATCATGTTTACTGAATATTTAGTTGTCTTCAATGTTTATATCCATGGCAGAATCTAAATAAAATTACTTTGGGGAGAACCGTGAACTTCCTGCCCCCATAACAACTTCAAAATCAATATTCTAGAAAATAAGTTTCCAACAAAAGTGAAGGATTCTGAATATGATTAATTAGTATCCTAATATTAGTGAAACCGTTGGTTTCTTCATGGAGGAGATCGTAGAAAACTAAAGAAAAAAAATCTGGTTGTGAAACACTCACAAAACTTTCTCTTACTCCAGTGTTCAAAAGTATAATTGACAAATTTTATAGTTAGTGTACCAAATTTAATGAAATTCTTCGTAAACTAAAAAAAAAACTGTTCAATAAAAGCTCACTTCCGGTTTACTTATTTTCTTAAAACTTGAAATTATGGCCATCTATGTTTTTCTAATTAATTTTATTTGGATGGAAGAATTATTGTATCGTCAACTATGATAGTGTAATAGCAAGCAGAGAGTACGAGAGAAGGCAGACCCTCTTTGGTACTCTCTGACTTAAGCAGGCTAGAGTGGGAGAACCTGTGTATATAAGCCAGTGGGAATCTATTTAGATATATCTATCAGATTCAACCATACATCGCATCGTATTCCCACCTTTTATTCTATCAGTTTCATTATAAAGTCCAGTGCAGTGAGTGTAAACTTATAGCTACATTATAACAGTGTCTTCATATCTCGTTCATTGAATCAAACCTAATTTCTCTCCTCAACAACTTCATTATAATAGCATTTTAAAGAAAAAACATAACCCCACCACTCTCGCAAAAGCCCCCTCCCTAAAATGACTTTACCAGGAGAAATGTTTCAAATAAAAGTTGTTGCTCTTTATATGTGTAGTTCACATTCAAAAAGTTTAAAGAAAATATCAGAAAACGGAAAAATACATTCAGTAAAAACGTACTTCCGGTTATTCGATTTTTTTCAAACTCGGAATTTCAGCAATATATTTAATGCTAATTAATATTAATTAGCTGACAGAAGTGCATAGTAAATTGAAATAGCACATTAGAGGAAAACCTAATTCCACCCCTCGCCCAAAAGTGCCCTTAATGAATTTTTCCAGAGAAAAGTTTTTTTTAAATGAAAGTTGTAGAATTTTGTATGTATAATTGGTGTACCATGTTTGAAGAAAATTGTCAGAGCCATTTTTGAGAAATTCGAAAAAAAGTGAAAGAAACATTTAATAAGGTGGAACTTCCGGTTGAGGAATTTTGACAGATGACCTACTGTCGGATCCCATGGTGATACCTAAACGGATGTTCAAGTTGGAACTTTCAACGATTTTTCATTTAAGGAGTATGCTGTTCACATATACACACACAGAAATTTTTCCAAAAACCACATTTTAGGACTAAGGGGACCTTAAAAACGGATATTTCCGGTGAAAACTCGATAATGAAAATTTGGCACGATTACAATACTTCCTCTTACTACAGGAGTAAGAGAAAGTAAAACACTGTTTAGTAAAGATTGCACATTCCGTCAACGGATTTTCTTCGAACACGCCAAATTTTGGCAACACATTTAATAACATCATTAACATAATATATAGATATAATATCTGTATAAAAAACTTATATGCCACTTTAGAGGGAAAATATAAACCACAACCCACCAATAAAACTCTCCTTAAATGAAAATAAAATTCATAGTCATACATACGAAATCGTTGATGTCTTTGTCGAAAAAAAAATACAAAAATAAATTAAAAATTCATTCAGTATAGTGCTAATTCTGATAGACCGATTTTGATCAGAAATAACTTACTTGGGGCCACCCCTGATAATTACATACTTAAACGAAATATCAATTTGGAACTCAATGAAAATTTCCATTTTTGAGTTAGGATGAGTCACATATACATACATACACCATTTCCTAAAAACTAATTTTTCTGACTCAGATGACTTCAGAACATGTTATTCCTGTTAACTGAATTTTTACGATTTGACAACGCTGTACTTTTTCTTACCCCAACAGTGTAACAGCAACCAAAGAGAGTAAAGTGTAGGGAAACGAACCCAACCACTCTCTCGGACTGGAGTGGGAGAAACTGTGTAAATACAGCGATAGACAGTCCATACGAATAAAGTTCAATACAGTTCAACATACAGTTCAATACAGCCAATCACTACATGTCATTAACCATTTTCCACTATACCATACAGTATCATAACAAGTACCTTCCACCACTCCACATTTACGTCCAAGGCGATGCAAGAGCAGTTGTGGCACGACTACAACAGGGACAAGTGCCCATCTATCCCAGGCATACTGGGAGGTACCAAGGACATATGGGAGGAGCTGGAGGAGGACCCGATCTTGGGCCTGCCTACGGACATAATGACTCCTAGGTATGACTTCCAAAAACCCTTCAAAGTCTTGATATTAGACAGAGGAGCATGGAAAAATGGGCCGCCAATTACAGGTGAATCTATGTGGTACACGGACGGGTCCAAGATGGAAGATGGAGTGGGAGCCGGCGTGTACGGGGCTCATCCGAGATGTAATATCTCGGTGAGCCTGGGAAGGCTAGCTACGGTCTTTCAGGCGGAGCTAGTCGCGATTATTATCTGCGCCGCCGAAATAAGAAGACGGGGAGTGCATAACTCCAGAGTCGTCATTTATTCGGATAGCCAGGCTGCTCTGCGGGCAATTGATGTGTGGGAGATCAGCTCAAGGCTTGTGTGGGACTGCCTAGGTGCACTCAGGGAAATTAGTAGTCATAATAAGGTCTTCCTGGTTTGGGTACCTGGGCACTCGGGTTACAGAGGCAATGAGGCGGCGGACCGCCTGGCCCGGGAGGGTTCAATGAGAGCACTTATCGGGCCGGAGCCGTTCTGTGGTGTCTCAAGATGCCTCAGGAGTGCATCCATTAAGTTATGGATGCAGGACCGATCAAGGGAATAGTGGGTCAAAACTGGCCAGGCCAGAGGCAGGCGAAAACGTTTATTCATAGCCACACGCCCAAGCTAACTGCGGAACTACTCCAATTAGGCCGGGTGGCCATAAGGATAGCAGTTGGCGTTCTCACTGGCCATTGTAGATTAAACAAGCACATGCATCGCATGGGCCTGGCAACGGATAGCCTGGGTAGGTTTTTGGCAGGAAGAAGAGGAGACGGCATTGCATGTGGTATGTCACTGCGAGGGGCTGGTTTGGCTAAGGTACCGCCTCTTTGGTAAAGAGAAGCTGGTGCCAACAAGCCTCAGCCGGGGCCCTCTCTCGGACCTATTAAGTCTTTTAAGGCAAGCAGGACTCGAGAGGGTGCTCTGATGGCAGGTGCTCTGACTGACCACCTGGGAGCCCCCCCCCAATTCCACAGTCCGGTTAAGGACAGGATAGGGGGAGGGTCTCCAACTCGGGGGGTGCCACAATAGATCCCTGGGGAGTCGCGGTGGCGTAGGCTGAAGAGCCAATTCCCCCGTTAGAATCTATCTCTATCTATCTATCATAACAAGTGTTAAGTCCAGGCAGACTGTGTCTCATTATTATCATACATAGTTAACCAGTGTTAACCCAGTCTTCTTATTTCATTAACCAGATCCAAATTCTCTCCACTTAACTCACCCGTTATAGCATGAAGAGAAAGTATAAAAAAGAATTTGCTGCCGCATTTATACATTTTTTTAATGTTTGAAAAAAATCTATAAATAATAGATGGTACATAATTATAGTAATTTTCAATAACACTTCAGTAGTCGTGATGATGCTATTTGATTAATATTGAGAAGCTTCTTTGAATTTAAAAAATAAGTAATTAATAAAAACGTATCAGTTTCTAGACCTATACAAAAGTTTAATCCAAGATTATTTATATAAATTTTAATTAGGAATATTCCTAATTATGTTTTTTATTTTATTTTCGAGGGAGACGTTTTATCAGATTCTAATGAAACGGAAGCAATGAAAATAATCTAAGACAGCATAATTGGAAATCTCAGGATCTTTATCTTTAGACAAGTTTTAATATTACAAAACATTCAATACAAAATAAAAATATATAAGATTTGTCATTTGATAAAAACGTTTCTATCAACACATTTTTTAAAATATAAATAAGTAAAAACTTACCTTTATATTTAATGAGAAATAACCTTGAAATGTTGTAACACAATCTTCTGGTGGTACAACCTGTAAAACCATAATATAATATATTAATATATTATTTTGTTATCATTTATATATTAGACAATTAAACAGGATTAACTATGAAATTCATATACATATATATATATAGTTTAGTTTGTTGAGTTTCAGGTCTAACAGGGTATATTTTATCTACTTCTGTTAACGCACTAGTTATCTAGAATTTTGACCTAATTTTCCAACAATTTTGCAACACATTATTATAAGTAATTATTTTAAAACTAAAGAAGAATAATCATAAAATTGTTATTACGATGCTACAGAGCAAAACAATCGAAAACTCGTTTATAATCTAAAGCAAATCTATTTATCGTCAATTATCGGCTTCTATTTCTACACACTCCTTTGTAAGTGTTGTTTTCGCAAAGTCTGCTCTTATCACACATCCAAATGTCCTTTTTTACGAGTAAACTGCTCATCTACTCAATACATCCTCCACTATGCTTTCCAAATATCCAAAAGCTCATCAGTTTCTGATTACTACAAACCAATCCATTGGAGAGTAAGATACGAATGCTAGTCAGAAGACGAAGAATTCCCAAACTGATGATCAGCAAACATAAAATTTTGGTACTCCTCAAATATCAAGGATTTTTTTTTATTTGAATATATTTTCTGAATTTAAACCCAAGGATGTAGATAACTTCAGTTCGGTATTTAATATAAATTTTAAATTTGCTGTCAATAGCGTACTATAATAATTTTAATTCGGAGGGTGTATTGTACTGCCTTGATAATAACTTACTAATCTATTAGGCTGTGGCCTAGGTGTAGAAAGGGGTTAACCTATGCTTTTATTCCTTTCCAGTGGTCGCCATGAAAGACTCGCTTGAATCAGTCGTATTGTAAGGTTGTAATGCAGCACTCTTATTAGTAGTAAAACCGTCTATACAATTCATACCAGTTCAGTTGCCATTAATTGTGAAAATCCAAGTTTATCACTTCTGGTTTTTCCTGGGCTCTGCACGGTAATAATTAAAAGGGCTGCCATATAATTAATAACATATACAGATAATAATTAATAACCAGTCAAGTAGGTAACGAAAAAAACCCTATGGCGCAACAGCCAATGAAGGGCCAAGGTTTGCCAGACAGTGATTTGAATAGGGGGGGCGTATGGTAAGCACGCCGCAGTTCCCACGCCGTTTAGTTCCGGCCTTCGCTACCTAGGGCGCTACTAACTGTAGCTTTCCACTTTTTACTAAGATGCTGGGTGACACCGACTTTGCCCTCACAGGAATCGAACCCTGAATTCTCGCACAAAAGGCGAGAGGACCATTCAATATCTATTTTAGTTTATTTTGCTGTATTTATCATACAGTGCCTACCAGAGGTATCTCACCTCAATATACAATTTTATTTTTTCCTCCATATTTACTAAACACTATCGATATGCTAAATTTGTTCTGATCGTAGAGTCGAATCTCCATAAACTCATGGTTGATTTCTTAGTGTCACTTGTACCACTGAGGCTGAGAAGTAGCTTAAAACAGATCTAGAAAAACTTTTTGACTAGCAAGAAAAGACACACAAACACACACACAGAGGGCGAGAGAGTGAAAGAACGATAAGATGATTCAGTTCCCTTAAACATCCTGCTTCCTCAGTTAAGTTTCGTCTTTGTACAGAAAAATTTCTTAACAATTCGTTAAAACTGTTTAGAATTTTTTTTTTTTCATATTACAAATTGTTAAGGTTCCTTGGATTTTGCTTACCATTTGTCATGAAACCAAAAAGAAATTTTAAGCATGATGAGTTCAGAAATTTAAATATATATATATAATCAAATACGCAATTCTATAATTAATTTGGTTGTAACAATATTTCAAGATGTGAGTAGTTAACTGCTCCTTGGTAGTTTGGGTCAACACGTGGATGACCAAGTAAGAAGTCTCATTAGAGAGAGATTGTTGCCAGCCAGTCAAATGTAAGTGAACTGATCCTTGTTATGTTGGATCTTGTATAAAAAAAAAAAAGAACAAAACAAAAACACTTCCTGCATTATCTCACTGCTAGAAACATTGTCGATGCAGATAATAAGACTGTCAAATAAAAAGATTTAATTACATATTTACTACCTAAAGTAATTAGTCAATTAATCGTGTTATTACGTTTCATTGCATAGGGAATTATCTTATTCCAAAAATGCTTTTGAAATTTTGATAAATTAGTAAATAGCAATTTCTATAAAGTATTTTTATTTTACTTTCTCTACTCATTTCTGTTTTTTTTTTTTTAGTCCTCTTAGCTGGTGAGAGAGGAAGTAATGCGATCATGTCAAAATAGAGAAAAAATGCTACGCTACAATGCACGGGGATAGACTAAACCCGCAATTTGGGGTAGATCTCTCTTTATTACTCTACTCGTGCCAAAATTTTTGATATTGAGTTTTCATCGGAATTAACGTACTGATGTCTCCTGAATTTGAAAATATAGTTTTTAGAAAATGGTGTGTGTGTGTATGAAGTATATATATATATATATATATGGTGAACAACATAGCTGAACATATTACATTTTTTGGAAATATGTTGGCCATCATCTTGACATCCGGCAGGAAGTGCTATTAAGAAGTGCCGAGAGGAACGGATATATATGTACACTACATACGCGTCCATATTTTGCTTTGTACTTTTATTTAAAAATATTTTTCTAGGGGAAATTCATTTTAAAGTTTTAATAGACACTAAAGTACTATTTTCATTCATTGTGTGAGTATATCATCGATATAATATTGAATAGAATTAAGTATGCTGTCAAAATACCGAGTTTGAAAATAATCGGATGACCGGAAGTCTGACTTTATGAACAGTTTTTTGTTTGTTTGTTGTTTTTCACTTTTTTCACGATTTTCTCCATTAAAAAAAAAAAAAAGTTTACATATTGGGACTTTTCATTTTTGCTTAAAACTTGTTTCCGGGAAAAAACAGTTTAGAGGTGTATGGTAGGGCGGGGTGATGCGTGATAAAATAATGTCTTCCTCTAATGTAACAACAAAGAGAATGCAACCACAGCAGAGAGAAGAGAGGACCTCTCTGGTTAACAGAGACTACTCTCTGACATAGGCAGACTAGAGTGGGAGAACCTGTGTATATAAGCCAGTGGAAATCTATCTAGAGGATATCTATCAGATACAACCATATAACTGTACATCGCATCGTGTCATAACTTCTTTACTCTCACCATTCATTCTATCATTTTCATTATAAAGTCCAGTGCAGTTAGTGTAAAACCATTATATTAGTGTCTTCATATCTCGTTCATTTAATCCAACCTAATTTCTCTCCTCAACAACCCCATTATATCTATATATGGCGATTTTTGCATATTATACGATTTTTATCTTTACGATAATATCATAATATTAATTAGCATTAAATATGTTCCAAAATTCCGAATTTGAAAGAAATCGGTTCACCGGAAGGAGCAACTTTACTGAACATTTGTTTCACTGTGATTTTCTCAATAATGACACCATTAGACTTTCATTAAACTTGGCATACTAACTGTATATATTATACAGAAATATATAATTTTTAATTGATTTTGGAGAGGATTTTGGGGGAACAGGAAGATCACGCGTCCTCAAAAGAATCGTTTAAGTTTAGATTTTTTTTCCATTTGCATAACATTGATGTCATCAGTAATTTAGTAATTATATTATGTTTGAGGAAAATTTGTCAATTATAATCACGTAAGTAAGAGAAGGTCATATAAATGTTCCATACCAGATTTTTTTTAATACTTAATAAAGCTAGCAGTCAATAAACGTCGATCAAAGGCCAAAGATAGAATTAAAAAGAATGTTAATATAATTTAGCATGATCTACTGGTAACGAAGTTATTTTTTTTATTTAGAAAAACTGCAACCGGAATATAATAATTGTGTTAATAAAGAAGAGAGATATAAACTTAATTGATGTGTGTATATAAAAAAAATATGGGGACGTTATAATTATAGCTACACTGCCAATATACGTAGTTGACGTCAGTATAAAAAAAAATAGTAATAAACTATATACAGATAACCGTGTAAAAATTAACAATTAGTTTGATCAATTGCAAAGATTTTTCTAAATAAACATTATTTGTAGTATTAATGTAATTTATCTTGTATGCCTATATATCTTATTAACCAGAGATATATACGAGCATATTCCTTGTATCATTAAAATAAATTTAATTCATTCCATGGAATATGGAGCATTTCCATAATAAATTAGTTCGCAAAATTAGGTAGTCTTCAATGAATAATGAATAAATATCAGTGATTTTATCCTATATAGATTGTTTCTGTTTGATGCGGGATTTTCATCCACTATCAGGGGATTAGTTCATTAATTGGATGTCAAATTGGCTAAATGAATTTGCTGACGATTTTGAGAAATATCCAAAGCCATTATTAAAATACAGATATTATCCATTAATGTGGGATTCAACCACATATTCATCAATGAATACAAAATAAAGCATGATGGGCTTTTGTTACTAATCCATCTTAATGAGAAATAAAAAAAAATGGAGAAATTCGGACAAAAAATGTGTTTGTTTATTATAAAAGGTGGCAAATATGAAACATATTACTGGCTTAGATTTGTGTTTTAGTTATCTCAAATATATAATATATTTACATTTATATTTACAGAAAATTACTTATATTTACGTAACTCCAACTATTAATTTGTTTCATGGCTAAGCGATTCTGACCGGAAATCTTCACGCAAAGATACAAAGTGTAATATGATTTGCTGATGTGTGATTTGCTTGTAGAAATGCAGCGAGCGTTGTTGAAAGAACTTATGAATGTGTATGATTTAGAGAAGCGAGAAATATTAAGAAATGAGTAAGAAGTCACCCCACTGGTTATCACTGGTTCTAAATGAATTTAAATACTTTATAATAATTCGTAATAATCTATATACGTATATAAAAATTCAGCATCCGTATGTTTGTGGCTGCAAAACTCGAAAATTAGTCGATGGATTGACTTGAAATTTTTACACAACGTTGCATTTCTATATAAGAATGTTTAAATATACTTTTTACTTCGAAGTTACCACAGAAATGGGAACTTCTCAGAGCGTTTCGCGAGGTTGGCCGCAATAGACCGACTCAGACGCGTTGCGATGGTGGCTCACTCTCTGAACCTCTTTCTCAACTACTCATAAGTACCTCTATTCCAAAGTTCCCACGGAAACGGGAAATTCCGAGCTAAAACCCGTTCAAACGGCCATATTGCGTTAGCACTTGCTTCTTCAGGTATTGCTGCTACGTTGATGGAAGGAGGTAGAACAGCGCATTCAGCTCTTAAACTGTCATGACTTAAACATGCACATCACAGAAAATCCAACATGTAACATTTCTAAAACATCAGGAGTGGAAAAGGTTCTTCGGGCCTACATCATTGTATAGGATGAGTGTACAATGGCCTATAAGAAGTCATTGGAAGCATTAGACTATACATTGAAAGACTTGCAAAATAATCAGGTTCCATTTGGTGGAGCATTGGTGTTATTAGCCGGTGACTTCAGGCAAACGTTTCCAGTGATACCTCGCTCAACAGCAGCTGATGAATTGCATGCCTGCTTGAAATATTCAACTCTTTGGAGCATAGTAAAAAAAAATCATTTAATACCGAATATGAGAGTTCAACTTCAAAACGATCCAACAGCTGCCATATTTTCAAGACCATTACTCGTACGCGGTAACAGCACTGCTCCTACAAATCCGGAAAAAGGGAAAAATCACCTCCTATCTAATTTCTGCAACACTGTACATTTAAAATAAGAATTAGTAGACAGGGTATTCCAAAGCATTATGGAAATGCCCCATATTCATGGAATGAATTAAATTTATTTTAATCGAAACAAACCATCAAAATCACGCATGGTTAAGCCTAAAAATCAGACTGAGCTACAGCAAAGCGTGGTCGGGTTAGCTAGTAAGCTTATAAATATATAGAATCAAATATTTAGCTAGATTGATTTAAACTCAAATGTTAAGACACTATAACTGGCACTGTCGTCTCTCACGAATGACTACTGGGTGGATGCTTGTAATAGACTGGTGAAAGAATGCTCCTCTTGACAGTTAAAAATTTGCCCTTTATAGTTTATTTTTAGAAGGGGTTAAAAGACAAGAGTGACTGAGTGCTCCGACCTCTCTTGTAACGGTGTCTTTTACTTGGATACTCCCTTACATTTCATTGCACTAATATCCACTCATATATTTTTCCAAAATAATTTCAATTTTTCCATTTGCTTCTTCCATTCACAAGCTAGTAATAAAAGTGAACATTTTGATATTTTTCAATTCAAAAGTTATTGTGCTGCACAAAACTCACATACATAAATATAAGAGTTTAGATACATATTTTTAGTACTAGAAATATATTTTGCAACTCAAGGGACCTCCATCGTCATTAAAACCTTCAAACGTAATTATTTAGATATACGTTTAATTAAAAAGCTTGCAATATCCAGATGTATAATTTAAATGTAATCGGAATATGGGTTATTGTTTAAAGCCTAGGCGGCTTAACTGAAAGGTTTCTGTTTACACATTAAACGCTATAATCAATTGATCCATTTAATGTAAGGCTATATATCGTTTTCTGACTACTGTACATTCTCACTGGAATTTTTGTTTTAGAAATCTTGCATATGTTAAATCTACTTTATTTTTTGCTTTTAAGCGTTCATGCGAAAGACTGAACTACATCAATTGAAAACAATACATTTTGTATGTTATATAATATATATATATATATATAAACATTATTTTGTAGAATTCGTAAAAGAAAAAAAGATTAACGATTTACTATTTGTAAATAGTTATGTGGTATGTTTGTGGTACAAAGACGCATGAATACTGTGGGAGTGTCACGTAGTCATAACAGTGTTGTGAAGATTGGTTAGGACCGACTTGCTACTTCCTCCTTGACGACAAAACAAATTTATTCTCTTTACTTATGTAGCACGGTTGCATTCTCTCTCTTATACTCCCCTTTACATCCTATAACTGGATGGTAGTAGTACTTCTAACAGCAATAAATTCATCCCTTACAGTACTTGGGTTTTGGTCATGTATATATATTCTGCAGATATATATATATAACATAAATCGAGCTATTTTATTCTTGTTCTTATCTTTACATATACCATTTGTTGTCAATTGTTGGCTGGTAAATTTATAAGTTTTGTTTGATAAATTCTAGAGATTATATTTCTACGACGCCACTCAGTGTATGATAGACTTAGAGACTGCTAGTGATTTTGAATAATAACACACTTTCTAAAAAACATTATTGAACATGCTAATATCTTACTTACAAATTTATGTGTTTGATAAATAATTTAAACCGGAAATACGGACATACAAAACTTAATCGTTTAAAGACCTGTGTTGTATAAGCTTTTTTAATACAGTATTTACAAAAAGAGCATAAACTATGAAATAAAAATAATGACAAATTACGTGACACAAATAAGAAACATCTATTTATAAATGCAATCAAAAATATTTGCATAGCCCCCCCCCAGCCATCACGGCAATTGGAGGACCTTTCAATGTAATATATATTATATTTAATTGGAATAACGTAATGAAATATATGTTATCACAATTGCCAACGCTTTTTTAAGACATTGAAAGCTCGGCTTAACTGAGAAGCTGAAGGAACCTGTTACAAATGTAGACTAAGAAGATTAAATTATTGTCTGCCCATAAATGATTAAGGAAGAATAGGAAGAAATAGAATAAAGATGTCTAGATGACTAAAATAACTCTTGTTCGCATTTGTGAGGAATAAGAAACTCTTCGCCTAACGCTGCATATTAAACGATTGTTGATGCATGTGGATTTAAATGAACTGAGTGGGATCAGAAAGTGTAATGGCGATAAAGGGAGACCGGAATTAGTAATACCATATAGTCTCACAATTAGTTGCCCCAGTAAACATAATAATAAAATTCGGCATGAGAGATGCAATCAACAATAGAGGGGGCTACATTTCAAATCAATACTTGCATGGACGATACTTGGGTAAGCCGTACATCCGGCTTCACGATAAATTTAATTGGTTTAATCTGGAAATTTTTTTTTTTTTAATGAAAAAATTTATTTCCTGACATTACATAGTTTTCTACTTAATATTTAAAGGCTTGTGACCTAAGTACGCACAAAAGACGCTAGATGTCTCTAGAGGTAAATTAGAGAGACAGACTTACTGTAAATACTGGAAGAGTATGAGTCTGAATTCTTACGAAATGATTATTTAAAAGGCTCTATGAAAGTTTTGCCGACTGAATACCGATTTTACCGTTTTTCATAGTAAAAGG